>JARHVA010004124.1:1582500-1694087 GCA_037957365.1 Torreya grandis
TGATGCAAGACATACTCCATATATAGTAGACATATTAACTTGTATAATATTATCCTTATATAATATTAATTCTTTATATAATATTAGCTCACTATATAATATTATCCTTGTATAATATCAACTCGATGTATGATATTAACTCATTGAATAAAGTTTAATATTTGTATTGTCTAATTTATTTTTTTGCATATCATACAGATTTATTTATTCTATTTTAATATTCTTAGTATAATTTTAAATTCATTAATCCTAACAATGATTAACAACCAACTATATACAAAACTAGGCACCACATGTGCAGATGGGCACATATACAAGCTGTCTTAATAATCAAATCACCATTCACATGCTATTATAATTAATATAACATACTCGATGTTATATGAATCACTCTAATTATACATGTACATTTTATAAATAGATGTATATAGATATATATTTATACAATTGCTAAAATAGTTATATTCAGTTTTACATTATATATTTCTTTACACTATTAAAAATAGATATATAGTTTCAGACAAACACTTAAATATATAAAATTTTAATATTCTTTCCTACCTAAAATTTCTTCTATTTGATTGCATCTTTGCCTTTTTTCTCTGTATGCTATGCCCTTTTCCCTGAGCTGCTCCCCTTCCTTTAAATTCCAAGATCTCACACACAATAATGAGGTGTAGTCTTTTCTTTTAAACAATTTCTCTTTGATTTAATCTTTTTTTATCTTTATCTTTATCTACTTATTTAATGTTTTTATTCTTTTTATTTACTTTATTCCCTTTCTCATGAGATTTAATTAAATCTCACCTTTTCTATTTATCTTTCCATTTGTTCCTCGGTTACACACACACACACACACACACACACAAATATATATATAATATTCTTAATTTTTGATTTAATGAGGGTTTTGGATATCTTGAAGATATGATATGGATATTACACTTTTTAATTTTTAATTATTTAATAATAAATAATTACCTAGCACCAATATTTCATCATAATGATTTAATAATGTTGCTATTAATATTTCCACTAGCTTAAAAGGGTAAAATGTACCAATTTAATAAGATATAAAACCATGTTGGCAAGCCATAAAATTTAATTTTCTAAAGAAAATAAAAATAAACACACCATGTGCAACCCATTTTTATGCATTCTATTATGTGCTAACTACTATGATATATGTAGGGTTCTTACTAGATCTTTGTTGACCTCCAACCCTTCATTCTACATCACCCTCTTCGATGATGCTCTCCCTCTATCATGCTCTAAATGATAAGTTCTCTTGCATCAATCTCATAATAAAATTGGTAGTTAGACAGTAGTAGTCATGATATACATACATCATGAAATATAGCTGAAATGACAAATCAACATGATGATAAAGTAAACATATACTTATAGCTAACTCATAGTAGTGTGATCATATATTCTAAGAAATATCCTACTTCCTCATAATAGTATATATCTAAGCTTAGTTTAAAATAACCAAATTTGAATTTGTTAGCTAGAGATATCTATAGATAATCTAACAAGTTTACCTGGTGAAGAATCAAGATATAACATCCTTCCCTCTAAAACTAATCATCGTACTGGATGACTCTTATTCAAACATAAGTTCTGAATTAAAAATAGTATTTAGTACAAAAATAACATAGTATAAAATATCCAATTAAGCAAATAATTGGAAAAATTACCTATAGAACTCATCGTGGTTCCTTCAAGTTGCACTATTCTATGAGTATTGGTCCCACAAAACCCTGCTCTATGACATCTCACTACTATGCAAATAATGTTTGTGAGTATCAATTATTCTAAATGTTTCTATCATGACCACTCTAGGGTCTAGATTTATCAAGAAAAGCCTATATATTATAGGTCTGACCACTTATGTTATCTTGAAGATTCCCATATATCATAGTGAAAGTTTCATTTACTTCCCAAGAGCACATAAGATCATCATACAAGTCAAAACAAATAACTAGGGAGAGTTCCACAAAATATTCTAGCCCTATTTACATCTCTCTAATTGTAGAGAGTGTTTTTATCATTCCAAAGAAAAGTAATTAGGGAACCTAAAAATAATGATGTGCATAAGTTAATACAATCACTACCCCACATAGATTCTTATGAGTATAACATGTCATTACTATAGCTACTCCACAAATTTTTTGACAAGTATGATGATGAATAGGAACTAGAGATACTTCATTTCTAATGTATATAAAATTAATAAATAAACATTCCATCTTATACATGCATATGGCCATATGACTAAATTTGACAAGTCCATCTATCAATCTTAGATTCAATAAGTCTATCTATCGGATCTAAACTCAGTAACTATTGAGTCATTGTGAGACTAAGTAGGATTCACTCCTATCATTTAGTACTCACATTCCTAATTCACCACTCTTCCCTCAAGTCTCCATGACTTAATGATCTCCAAAAAGTACATAAGGTTCAATGAACCACAAATCCATACTAATATATCATATAAAATAATACTATATGCTAAATAATTTTAGATGTATCAACATACATACAAGAGAAATCATACAAACATTCCGTAATTGTATTAAGTTGTCACTAACTAAATATAACTAATATCATATTCAAAACTTAACTTATAGTATTATATTCATAGCTAAGAGGAAATAATGTTAAAATTAACATAACATGCATAGGCCAAGGATCACACTATCCTTTCAATCTTATAAGGGAACAAACTGAATAATATCTCCCTACTTGCTTGGTTAGAATTCAACAAGTTAAAAGTTTATCTCAACCCCTAGATTGACAAGATATTTGGCACATCATATACTCTACTCACTGTTAGCAAAATGTACAAAAATAACTCTTCAAAACATCATGCTTTATGCCAAAAAGAGAACAATATCAATCTAATCAAGGATAACCAATAACATAATAATTATAATCAACATATAATTTAAGGTTTGCCACTCCACGTGGTCTAAAATAATAAGTTAGATAAATTAGTGACCCTAAAGAGTCACAAGTGAAAAGTAGAGAACTATCATCTACAAAAGCTCCTACATACCCTCTCTAGGTAAAAATAAAACACCACAACTCAATGTTGCCAAAACACTATCTACTTTCCAAATCTGTAAGTATAGTGTCACAATCTATTTTCCATAATCAGAAGAATTAAAATACTAACCTAAAATATGTACCAATTCATCCAATCTTAAAACTTATATGTCAACAAGAATTAGGAGACATTTTTACACAAAATTCAAGGAAAAATGTTCAAATAACATCATAGAAACATACATCCTCTTGGTAGCTTATGATGATGTCAAAGGAGAATGAGATAATAATAACTCACCTCTATTCTAACTAAGAGAGATGAAACTCCTTCCTTTACCACATAAAAAAAAGGGTTCCAAACCAAAAACAAGCTCCTAATACAAATGAATTCTCAACCCAAGAAAATAACACTCTACTATAATAAAATTCCCACTGCACTAGGTGGTACCAAACTGAAATGGTCTTATAAATTTTTTATTTCTAGGATTAAAAATCATAAGAAATGAAAAATAAGCTCATATATTTAAGTGAGAATCATTCTATGATTATTAATCACTCACATAATGCAAAACATAAATGTCAAAGGTTACTTGATTACCAAGAAGAATGTAATCACACTTGAGGTGTTCGATCTAAGTGATCAATTATGGTAAGAATATTTTTTTCATCCCTTATGCAATATGCTATATACTCACCTAAAAAAATAGCAAATACAACTAGCACCATTTAGTCAATCAATAAACCAATCCTATAACAACTCTAATAGGATACAATTGCGCTTAAGGGTTCACATTTAATGTTCTCCACACATTTCATGAATGTCTCATACTTACTATAGGTACCAAGCCATACAAGAGGATCTATCAAGTCTCAAAATTCTATTCATGGTGTAACATGGTTATGCACTAAGACACTACAAATCCAAAGTACCAGTGCAATACTTCATATCACTAGGTTCACACTAGTGATTAAAAAGACATGGAAATGCTAATGGACTCATTAGGTCCTAGAGTTCAAGTCACAACTTTGATACCACATGTAACAACCCCATTGGGTTAGAAATAAATACATGTTTTTTTAATTAAATACATATACCAAAAATAGATTACACCATGAGAATCTAAAGAGACCATAATAAATAATCAAGGTGTGATAATAGCAATAAGAATAATACATCACATATCACTAATCTCTTATATCATAAGAGTACACATCATAATACGAATATAGAAAGTAATCACATTAACTCATCTATAATTGAAACAATTTATACCACTATCGAATTATAATAATAAGTAATTAAAAATTTTCATGACAATATTCAATGTTAAGTACAATAGAATATAATGTACATATAGATACATCGCTTCCTTAGAGCATAGTGCTCAAACTCAAGTACTTATAGCAATCTCAAGTGTCATCTCAATAAGTAGTACTGTTGTGGAGAGGGAGAGCATCATCCAAGAGATTTTACACACCAACCATAGACCAATGATTTTCCACACTAATACCATTAGGAAATGGCCCTCCCTTCATATATGAGTAGATAGTGATGGCATGAGGATCTTGAGAGACAAATAAGTACCCATGTGCTGTATGATTTCTAAACTAAATATGTAGTGTATAATAGAAAACTGTTCTATTAAAATATATCACACAAACATGTAAATCATACTCATTCATTGATAATGTCTCACTAAACATACTTTAGCCTAAATTTTTATGAATAATAAACAATAATGATCTATAGATCAATCAAATTCATACACACCACTTGATTGGAGTTCCTTCATCTATCATTGTGATGCTAGTAAGCCAATGAAGTCCATCTTACTCCTTACTCCATATCAACAATGCAGATTGGTCAAATACAATTCAACCACAAGATTCATTTAATTTATATCCTACTAGTAAACACAATCATACAACATGCTAAACATAGGAATAACCAAAGCATACAATTATTTTGTCAAATGTATGAATGAATTTTACTTTATTTTCTATCTCATATTATAAATAATACTACAGTTTATACCATCCAAGTAAATACATATTTAACTGTAGATTTTCACTACCATAATTAGTTTCCAAACCTATTACTCCTTATGATAACCCATATTACCATAGTCTAGTATTCTAAGATAACTATTAATTTTCCACAAATAATCATGATAAATTAGTCATAACTATGTGGAAACACAAGCTTATATTCAAACAACTCAATAAGATCAAGCAAGTCATAGTTCCATGGAACACATAACATTCAATCCTAGCATATGCTAAAATTTTAAATATTGTATGCACATATACACAAAGTCTTGTCAACTACTAAAAAATGCATTATTCACAACAATAAACAACATGCATTCATTAAATCAATCAAACATAGATGTAAGATTAGACATAACAATTAAAATATATACCATCTGAGTATAACATACATTTATACTATAGTACGCTATGATATTCCATACTATCATAGTTCACAACTACATAAAAACACATACCAACTTATGATTTTAAGAATAAAATGATCAAATACATATTAATAATCAAGCAAGTACAAGGTTATACTACTCTGGTATACCCTAAGCTAAACTGCATACTAGTATTCAAAGCAACATAACTTATCAGCATGCATCATGATGCACCATTATATACTAAAATAACCAAACATTTATACATACTCTTATAACATGTAATGCACTCAAGTATTCAACATTGAATACACATATATCTAATAGTAAATTAATCATTTATAGAAAGACACAGAATTCATAAACCCATTATATCAATCCTTTAAACATATCATTTCATTTATTAGAAGACTGCTTTAGTGTGGTTATAGTTTTCGATCCCTCAAACACTTAATGACTGATTTTGACCATCCATTAATGAAGGGTTAAATCTGTATATACAAGTACTTGTTCATTATACCATGTACCTTATATAATTACTCAAATGATAAGGAAATACAAAACTAAAGCCTTTCTATACCTCATGATCAAGAACTCTCTATGGTTTCCTCAATCTTTAAAAACTTCTTCTGATTAACTTCTATTAATAGTATGTGACATTCAACTCATATATTCAATTATAAAGTATGCCTCAAATCACAAACCCGAATTGAGTGACCTACCTAACATGTCTATATGAAGACATCTATAGAGGGTTATTCAATTTAACAACATACAATATTGTCACTACTAGCTCTTATTTTATGTCTATGGGCATTTGAGTATAAAATTAGATTAAAATAGGATTAATAAGGGGCTTAATAAAACATTCAATGATTCAATTCTATTTAATATACGCTTATTTTATGCATGATGGAAAATACCATATAAAAAAAAGTCACCCCTACAACAACTTAACATTCAACCCTTTTTATACAAAATCACTCTAATAAACAATGACTCCAAATTAAATTATTTTGCAAAAGCTAGAATGTAAAAGTTCAACGATTTTAAAAATCACATAGGCTAGAATATGACACCAATAATGTCATTCATTTGTCATATTGGCCATCATACCTATAAAATGCCTACAAATAAAAAGGAAGAGTCTTATATATATATATATATATATATATATATATATATATATATATATATATATATATATATATATATATATATATATATATATATATAAGACTTCTTCAACACATAACACTAGTGAATTTATCATCATTCCCAACTTGGAGTAAATATTGATTACGACAACATTGTAATAAGAGTGCTAATAATAATGTTAGTTGATGATAGTATTAAGTTAATTACTATAACTAATTTCTTACTTGTAACTTTGATTATTAATTACCAAACTTGTAAATACTACCAGCAACACCCAAATCTATTTAGATACTTTCAAATTCGTATGGCAAAGGAAAACATGAAAGGTTTTTTTTTTAATTTAGATTTTGAAATAGATTGATGCCTATTAAAAAGTTGATGAATAGGATTATGACAAACCTTAAACTTCTATTCAATGATTTGATAAGGAGATACCCCTTATAGTTTCACTATCATGATAGAAATTGAGATGCCAATTTTAGTTATGTGTTGACCAAATTTGACCCTATAGGTCAAATTGGGATCCCTATAGGTAAAAACTTGACTTTTTAGATGTTTTAGGGGTCTAATATCTTGTCATGAGATATTTTATAGGTCTTTTAGTGTGATTTTATGTCATATTAGCCTTGGTAAATTAGTTTTTTAGTCCATTGATCAATTAAATGAGTTTTAAGACCTCCCAAGGAATTTTAATAAAAGTTATGTCACATGACATGTATCCTAAGAGGTCTTAATCAATTATTGGTAATTGAAAGTGGTAGGTTCTTAAAAAAAGGGTAATTTTCTTGAGAAAAGAGAAGAGTTTGGTACTTGTACAGCCCATGGGGAAGTGTGTCATGTGGGAGAAGATCATTTAATGACTCTTGATCTTCTTTAGATCCATATCTTACTTACCATGTAGATCTAACCTAATCTTGCACAACCTGCAGATCAACCTGGTTTTTCACACTTGCAAACCTAGATCTTACAATTAGAAGGATCTCTTCCTTGTCCTTGACTACAATACAGCCCCCTGAGTCTATTATATAGATCCTATGCAAACAATAATTAGAATTCTAATTACAATAATTAGAAATGCAGACTCAAGACTAAAATTAGTCTTTTACATGCAAACAACCGGTTCATTAAACTAACTGTTCGTCAACTAGCAGTTATGGAACTGCACAGGCAACTGACATCGGTCCCTATCTATCTGGAGATGACCGATGTTGGCTAACTCCTGACCGATGTCGGTTGCTCTGTAACTGGATATGACCGACGTCAGTTGCGCTGCCGATGTTGGTTTCTCTGTAACTCAGCAACCTCCTCCATGTTTGCAACAGTGAAGCTTTTAGCTCCACAACCTAACAAGTGTGTCATGTGGGAGAAGATCATTTAATGACTCTTGAGCTTCTTTAGATCCATATCAAATCTTGACATTCTTTGTACGTGATAAAAAGGGCCTAAAACCCTTCTACTCCTTTTTTATCCTTCTAGACATACAAAACCAGTCTTCAAGTTTGTACTTGGTACGACCAACAAAGGATGTTCTAGATAAAAAACCTTAGGGAGGTGAAATTAAACTCAAATATATTAATTTATAGTTTGAATAATGGTATCTTGTGCTTTATGAACCATCCTCATGAAGTTGATTGTGTTTTTCTGCTTGTTAATATATGCACCCTATATGTTTTACTCCATTTTGGGCAAGCCCATACAAATAAATTACTGAGGTTGATTCTAGATGATTTTGGATTCCTTATCTAATTATTTTCATGATTTTTTCATGTTTCAAGGTGTTTGGATGAGCCAAGTAGCTCAGGTTGTAAGAGGAAGCACTTTTCTGCATAATAGGTATGTTTTCACCATTTTCAAGATCTTCAGGCTTTAAGGGTGACTTCACCAAGTTTTAAAGTTTCATATTCATGTTTATGATGTCTTCTTGGTCCCATTTACCATTCAATGTTTTTATATAAGTAATCTTCATGAGAGTGCAGTCATAGAACACCATATAATCAATCTACCATTGACTATCATACCAGTCAGGGTGCCTACAAAGGGTTTAACATTGAAAATTAGGTTTGATAGTTGTATTAGGCCTTGAAAAAACTTTAATTTTCATCTAATAATCACTTAAATGGGAAAAAACATCATTTAAACTCATAAAACATGCATATACCCATGGTTTTCCCTTCACTACTAGGTCTGCAACATTACAAGTGCACCTATAGGCACCATTTATGAGTAAGCACATGGGAAGAAGGTTTAGGGATGGGTTGAGGTCTTTGAAGTTTAAAATCATCCATTATATAACTTGGTGAGGACCTAGAATGGATCAAAAGCACCTATACCAGTCATACTATCCAAGTTTCCTTCACTACCTATATGCATGATATTGTCCACCTATAAGTGGCTTAACAGAGATGTAAAGGTACTTGTATTGAAAAATGGGAGCATGGTGAATCTTGTTTGGAATTATAGTATGTTTTATAAATCAGGTTATATTAATTTGAGGTGTAAATTTGGTAATTTTAAGTGGATAAACCTTCAAAACATGAGAAGATAGGTTCAGGCCCACTTTTCCTAAACTATACAAACAAAGGTCTAACCCCTTTTTGTCAAGATAATATAATACAATAATCAAAGGTTTGATGCATGCTATTATGATTATTTAATAGTATATAGTAAGGAAAATAACTTGGAAAATTTTGGGGTCAAGAGGACTAGTGGAATTCAACTATTATAAGGTCCAAAGATGCCCCTAAACCACTATTTCTAGGCAGTAAATTCTATAGGTTTGAACCCTTAAGTGACCATTGGTATACTAGGGTCAAAATAGGGAATAATATTATATTTAGATGGACTCATGGAGTGAAAGGGATACCAAATGAACATTAATATCATCAATATGATGTGGACATGTAGTGTTTCAAGCCTCATTTCAACCTACAGGTTTTCCATCAAGAAAATACTCATCCACAACAAAAGGGAGGTAAAAAGTGCTTTGGAGTAACAATTGAAGAAGGTAGAAGATTTAAAGACACATTTGAGTGTTTGGAGAAGCTATAATATTTTAAATTAATATAAGGACCACAAAAATAAGTTTATATGTAGGTTTTTTTCCTCAAGATACACCTACAGGGGTCTTTCCATTGGGAAAACATCACCTACAGTTGACTGTGAACCATATGTCATCTTTGAAGGAATATTGTGCATGAAGAAACCAATGTTTGATAGAATTAATGATATTAGGACTTATATTGGACTCAAAGGGTTTTATCAGTGATTCTCAAGGTTAGTGTATGCCTACACTACTATAGTTTCTTCAATAGTTGGTAGCTACAGTCAACTGTAGATAACAATGGCTTAGTTGACAACTATTCTAGGTTTAGGCATGGAGATACATGGAATGGGTGACTAAAAGAACTATTTTATGTAATTTAGGGTTTAATAAGTAATATATATCAATTAAGGCAATCCTAAATGTATGATCTACACCTATTGTAGAGAAAAATACAGTCACAACCTATGACCTCAGTTTAGGCCAGTCATTGCAAAGCATGGGAAATAAAAATTTCATAAAATGCCTAGTGTTTACATGATAAAAAGTGACCCAAATAAAATTAATAATGTTCCATGACACTCTCATAGTAGATATATTACATAGAGAAAGCTATAATGTTTCTTCACATAGTCCTTATGAGAATCCTACACACAGTCGATTCTACTAGGGGTCTATTTTAGGTTTTGGATGAGTTGAGAGGTATATTGAATTGAAAAAGAGATAAAAATTTACATATCACCTAAATAGATTTATAAATATCATAAAATATTCACTTTTATCTAGGAAAATAGGGGAGTTCCCTCTATTTTGTCTCAGATAGAGGGTACTCCCCTCAATGCAAACCTTGCAGATTTAGAGAATAGGGACAAAAGGGATGAAATTGGAGTTGAGGAAAAATTTAAGAGAGGTATGGAAGGGTATAGGGCACATGAAAATTCATTAATAACACCTCAAATAAGGAGGAAACTAGGCAAGATGGTCTGGATGGTTGAGTTTGCAAGCAGGCCTATCAAATACAATTTAGGCCTAAAGCCAAAAGGAGAACAACTTCCATTCTTAGCATGAGATAAGATTTATAAAAAAATCATAAAATTTATATGGGGGAATAATATATGTGTTTGAATATTGGTATGTATAGGAACCATCAAAAATTCATGTTGGGTTTTAAGGTGTAAACAGGCCTACTAGGCATGACTAGGCCTAGAATCTGAAAAGGGGTCAACTTCATGTATGGATTTAGATGATCACTAAAACCTATTGAATAATATTAATAAGGTAATTTTATGTGTTTTTAATCTTCCACCTTCAATGGAAAACATCAGGAGAGCCAATTTTGTCTTGAGACAACTCAGACTTATGCAAAAGGTGAAAACAAGCTCGATAGGAGAAGTTTGAAGGCTCACATCTCCTTAAAGACTTTGCATGGAGGTCGGGGAAGTTAAGAGGAGTTATCAAGGGTAATTAGGATAAATTTGTGGAATTATTTTTATATTTTGATTTTATACCTTTATGAAACATCACTAAAGGTCACTAAAGGTCAAAACTGCTTAGAAACCCTTACAACCCTAGTTATTGACCCGATAGACGAAATGGTGTTGGATAGCTACTCTAATGGACTGGTTTGACTAGGATGGTGATAATAAATTGTATAGTACTATCTTATTATCATCCTCACCCTTTTTATTTATATAAAATTAGATAGATAGGGTACAAAATAGGGCACTTTTAACTATTTTATGTGTTTTGCAGGTTCCAAGGGGAGTCTAAAGATGAAATCAAGTTTTGGGGAAAAATTAGGAATTTTAATAAATAAATATGGCCATTTAATGGATTATAAAAAAATTTAAGTGTGAAAAAAATAGCTCTCATCTCAGCCAGTCAAAACCAGCACAATGGACAAGCTAGTGAGAAGGGTGGAAAACTTTAAGTGAGCTAATTTTAATGTGAAATTGATAATTTTATGGCCATGAAAGGTCTTTATAGGTGTCATCCACTTGATACCATGTATTTTAATGGAAATATGAATCCAAATTTGAGTCCAAGTATGTAGGGTGCATGTAAGAGGTGTTTTTTAGAGTGTAGGCAATAATAGCTCCTTTCCAGATGTTTTCAAATGACCAAGCCTACAACCAATGCATGTATAAAATACTTTCCTTTAATTACAATAATTAGACCTATACCTAATCAGTTTTGGGATGTTTAAATAAGTTTAAATCATGAAGTTAATTTTTTGAGCCAGAATGAAGAGATTCATGCCACTTTTCATGAGTTTTATGACTTGGATGGACACTTGTGCTCCCTGACCTTGCATGGTTCATCCCATATCCTATTTTCATGCATAAGTAATTGATTTTATCATCTTTAAAAGTGTCCTTATGACCCTTTTATCTCTCTTCTCCTCTCTCTCTCAAGTTCTATAAGAACTAGCCATTTTGGTCGTTATAACTTATGCCCCACTTGAGTATGGTGAAGCCTTGCTTATTTTTATACAATTTGATCAATAAGACTACTAATTTTTACCTCTTCATGAATTTTAATGCTGTTTTATAATTGAATTTTAGATATTTCTTAGTTAAGACTATGGATTCCTTAGCATATTGTCTCATTCTTTCATCTTATTTACAGTTGGAAAGCTTCTGCTTACAAGGCATGTGAAGTGTTCTAGGAAGTGCTAAGGTTGAGTGAGTTAGTCTATTCACTAGTTACATTCAAGGACTCTTATCTAGTCATCCTAGTCTAATAATTTATCCATAACCTCATAATGTAACATTGATGTGAAAAGATACAGATTAGAGAAGTGTATGTTTGGTTAGTCTCTTGGTTTCATTTGTAACATGCAGTTGATTGGTAGTCATAAATAAATTTGGCATATCAAATATATTAGGATAGTTTTCTTTTAGTTTTCTCTCTCCCTTCCCCCCCAAAAAGTTTAGGTGTAGTTGTAATCCAAAGTGGTACATCAAGGGAGCTAGCCCTATCTATAGATTCACCTCATCCTCAGGCTACCCATAAGCCTAGAGGTGTTTCCAATTGTGCCACTTGGATGAGGAGATATTAGACATATCCTTAAAGGGTGAAAATACAAGTGACAACATTATGTAACCTTTTATAAAATCTATGATCATCCCTTACTAGAGGTTCATAAATATAGGTTTAGGTATTTCACTAGACATGTAAAAATTGCCATGCTAAGTAAATATTAAAAGGAACTAATGAACATACCTAAATAAATCTAAATATTTATGTAAATGTATATGGACATGTTTACATAAGGACCTACCTAAAAAAATAGTGGATATAGTGGAAATAATAGATATACATAAACAAATCACCATGCTAAAAATAACACTCCAATTCGCTAATTTATAGGTTTAAATCACAACATATCCTATTAATCTACAGTTAACTAACATTATTAATAAAATCTCAAAACTCATTGGCTAGAGTTAAAATGTCTTTATGTATTTTGAATAACAGTATTTTCATTTACATATAGCAACGCCTCAACTGACTTCGTTAAATTTTGGATATAACAATATTCATTAAGATGCCTTTTATTAGTAAGGAGATATAGTAATATTTATTAAGATGATTTTTAAATCCAATGACTCCTTATTGACCCAAGAATGATTTAAATGCAGCGATGCCAAATATTCAATAGTTGTTCACCAAGTATTTTTATTTACATAGGTTGATGCATATATGTGTTCATTTTCTGTAGATTAAAATTAATGATGCCAAAAGGGATAGTTTGGTTGCATACACTACACCTACTCCTTAAGGCCTATAAAAACATGCATGAACACTAATTCACTCATCTATTTTTTTTGAGTTTAATTCTAATGATTTATTATGATTGGATCGACAAAAATTATCATGCACAATGATGCAAGGCATACTCCACATATATAAGATACATTAACTAATTGTATAATATTATCCTTGTATAATATTAAATTGATGTATGATATTAACTCACTGAATAAAGTTTAATCATTATCTTATTTAATAAATTTCATTGCATATCATATAGATTTATTTATTCTTTTTTAATATTCTTAGTATAATTTCAAATTCAGTAATCCTAACAATGATTAATAACTAGTTATATACAAAACTAGGTGCCACATGTACAGATGGGCACATATAGAAGTTGTCTTATTAAATCAAATCACCATTGACAAACTGTTATAATTAATATAACATATTCGATGTTATATGAATCATTCTAGTTATACATATGCAATTTCTAAATAGATGTATATAGATATACGTTTATACAATTGTTAAAATATTTATATTTGGTTTTACATCATGTATTTCTTTACGCTATTCAAAAATAGATATACAGTTTTAGACATACACTTAAAGATATACAATTTTAAATACTTTTTCCTACCTATAATTTCTTACATTTGATTGCATCCTTGCCTCTTTTCTCTGTATGCTATGCCCTTTTCCTTGAGCTATTCCCCTTCCTTCAAATTCTAAGATCTCACACACAATAATGAGGCGTAGTATTTTATTTTAAAATATTTCTCTTTGATTTAATCCTTTTTTATCTTTATTTAATATATTTTTTAATCTTTTTTCTTCTTTTTATTTTCTTTATTCCCTTTCTCATGAGATTTAATTAAATCTTGTCTTTTCTATTTGTCTTTCCATTTGTTCCTCGGTTATATATATATTTAAATATATAATCTTATTAATTTTTGATTTAATAAGGGTTTTTAATATATTAAATATATGATATGGATTTTACACATTTTAATTTCTAATTATTTAATAATACATAATTACTTAGCACCAATAATTGGTCATAATGATTTAATAATTTTGCTATTAATATTTCCACTAGCTTAAAAGGGTAAAATGCACCAATTTACTAAGCTATAAAACCATGTTGACAAACCATAGAAACCAACTTTATAAAATAAATAGAAATTAACACACCATGTGCAACTCATTTTTATACATTCTATTATGTACTAACTACTGTGATATGTGCAGGGTTCTCACTAGATCTCTATCGACCTCCGATGTCTCGATCTACATCAACCTCTCTAATGATGCTCTCCCTTTGTCATGCTTTAAAGGATGAGTTTTTTTGCATCAATTTCATAACAAAATTGGTAGTTAGATTGTATTAGTCATGATATACATACGTCATGAAATATAGCTAAAATAGCAAATCAACATGATCATAAAGTAAACATATACTTATAACTCACTCATAACAGTATGATATATATCATAAACAATATCTTATTTCCCCATAATAATATATATCTAAGCTTAGTTTAAAATAGCCAAATCTAAATTTACTAGCTAGAGATATCCATGGATAATCCATCAAGTTTACCTAGCAAAGAATCTAGATGTAATAGTAGATTACTTTATTGACTCTATTTACATAGGTATTAAGCAGTTACATAGATAAGAAAAATTCTCTCATAAAATATATAAATATACATATATAAATAGATGTATATAGGTTTGGATATTTCACACAATTCTATTTACTTCAAACCAAAATTTTAAGACTCAAACCATTAATTTAATCTTTTTCTTCACATATAGATTACACACAGGAAATCATATTCTAGGACCTACTTGGTACGATTTTTTTTAGAAAAAGAATAAACTTGGCTATCTATTGCTTCCTCAAACTTCTCTCTAGTTCTCTTTCCTCTTCAATGTCTATGTCTCTATGTATTTTTCTAATTTCATTAGGTTTAATTTATAGAACTAATCCTCTCTCTGTCTATTGTGCCATTCACTTTGCATGTATTTTCTCTTCTAGTTTGCCATCCATGCATAACATTTTCTTATTTCCTTAATTTCACTTTTAGATATTTAACTCATTCTCTAAGGCCATAATTTATCTCACCTTAAATTTATTTAATTAATATTAAAACATTCAATTAGTTTATTACGTCCTAGTTTTCTCTTAGTCAATTCAAGCATAAGGCTAATTTAGTATACTATTTATAGATTTCATTGCCATAATTCTCCAAGTTATTATAATCTTAAGTTTAGTTGACAAAAATAATGATAATCAATTAATACATTTTAATTTCATGCATGTATCTCATTCTAAGTTTAGATTGTCTTCACTCAAATTTATTACATTAAAATAACTATATAATTGATTACTATTTACATATAGTAATTAAATATCTATTTATTGATTTATTCTCAAAAATCAAGACAATTAAATTAAAGGAATCTAATGCATATCAAGAGTTAAATTTACATAATAATATAATAAAAACATGTTTTATTAATTATGCACTAACATTTAAAACATGCTATTCATATAACATTTTAAATCTAATATGCATGTGTGTAGGGTCACTAGCAATTTCTCTGTCATCACACAATCATCCCATCTAGTCCATCTTCTCTAATGATGCTCTTCCTCTATCACCTTTTAATGGTAGGATCTATCCTTGATCCATCTCAAAACATGTAAGTAGTTAGTCTGAGTCATCATAAATCAACTAATGATGCAACACTAACAAATATACATCCTCAATATACAAAATAAGAAAATACAACTATCACATCATGTATACTAATAAAAAATATCACTATCACATTATAGTATATGTCATAAAAATCAAATTAAAGTAATAATAATAAGATAATAACCATATTAATCTATGGATTAAAGGTTATAAATTAGGGTGAAATCAAGATGTGACAAATATTAGGGTAATGAGAAGGGTATGAAGGCCTTGCCAAGAATTTATACTACAAGGAACTCCCTGAGAGATGTTGTGACATAGAATAATATTATATGATTCATCACCTTCTAGACCATGATTAACCCATTTAGCACTGAGAGCAAGACCTTGAATTTTGATGTCTAGAAGACCAAGACCACCTACCTCTTTAGGCCTATAATAAATGTGCCAAGAAATTCTGTGAAATTATTTATGGCCTTTAGAATTGGCCCAAAATAAATCCCTCAATAGTTTTTATAGCATACTGTAGGCAGCATTGGAAGGATCCTAACAAGAGGAGTAATAAAAATAAGTGGGTGTCAAAGCTTTGGAACAAATCTATAACTTACTTGCCAAAGATAAAGGCTTGGTGAACTAGAAAGAGATTCTTTTCTCAACCCTTTGAATCATATAAGACCACAAATTAGAAGGAAAATATTGAAAATCAAAAGAGATACCTAGGAATTTGAATTGAACCCCTAGAAGAAGTGACTACCACTGATATCCCTCCAACCAAGGGGGTTTGGGAGCCATAGATTAGTGGTAGCACTGAGTTTTTCTCCATTAAATAGATAAGCCTGAATCTAAACAAAGAACAATCCATAACATTCTTTATTGATTCTTCTTATTATTGAAGAGTGAGGAAAGATACATCAAAAAAATGTCCATGTAATAACTAGTGATCTAATTAAGGGAGAGAAATGCCTTTGACCAAACCTCAGGAAGTATAATTATCTAACATGTATTTAAATCCCCTTACTTCTAGCACATAGAGGGTAAGGGATAAAGGAAACCCTTTATGGATAAAATGATGGATCTCAAATTGAGAGGAATAAGTACCATTGATAGTAATACATGCCCTAACATCTTGGAAAAGCGTATTAACCATTTGTAAAAACTTGGGACCAAAGCCAAGAGCTGGAAGCATGGTCAAAATAAAGGGCCACTCAATACAGCTAGGCTTTTTCAAAATCAATTTTAACAATTAGGGAATTTTGATTAGAGACCCAAGGCCATTCCATGCCTTCTCAGACTATAATGATGTTGTCTAAAATGTACTTATGTTGGATAAATCAAATTTCTCACTTTTAATAATTAAGGGAAGAATATGTTTAAGCTTGAGGGCTAAGGGCTTAGAAATAATATGATAAGAGACATTAAGCAGAGTAATATGACTCTAATTAGGAATAATCTTAGGGTCATCATCTTTTAAGATAAACTTAATATTTCCTTAATTTATAATAAGCCCTAAATAATTCATTAACATTGATTTAGTATAAACCCTCTAGAGATTAGGATCCATAATGTTTCATAAAGTCTAATAAAATTCACATGGGAAGTCATCAATACTTAGGGATTTATCCACATCCATCTTCATAAAAACCTCATGAATAGCACTAAGATATAGAGGCCTATCACAAGCAACCCATTTTCCATCATATAATTTATAAGTAACAGTCTGAAGACACTACGTAAGAGCCAATTATTGTTCAAGAGAATTGACATGTGATGAAAAAATTCTATTTAATGATGAACAAAATCCTAATGAATATCAAGAAGTCTGGTTATCAAAGCATTTCCTTCCTTGACAACTTTAATTTTTTCAACAACACATCTAAAATGTAGAAGAGAGAAGAATTCCTTGGTGACTTTGTTCCCAAATTTTTAGCCAATGCATCCAAGCTTGGAGTTGAGCCCCTCTAACATTATGAGCCTCCTCCATTTGAAGCTTATGCCATCATTATGCTACTTGGATTTGTAACTGGACATTAAAAAAATAAGCTACAAGATCTTGTGATACTTGGAGGTGTTCACAGTTAGTGTCATTATGAAGACATGATTAAAAAAGGTGGCTTTCTTATAATAGATTTGAATAAAGGTGGTAGTGTAAGTTAGAGAATCTGACTACCACTGTATCCAACTAATATCCCCCTCAGTCCAGGGAATAAGATTCCATATTATGATAATATATCCCACCATCCTTTTATGTTTAAGGTGGATAATATTAAGGTAAAACTAGGTCAAAATAGGCTTCACTTGAGGGGTAGACCATTCCAAGTTAAATCAAATGGGATGATGGTTTGATAGAAAAGTGTCAAGAAGCATTGAAATTTGTCTATCAAGAATAAGAGCAAAAAATAAGAGATCTTGTTCAGTTAATAGTGCTCGGTCTATCCATTGAAGAACCTGATCCTCCCCTTGGCATAATTTAGACCAAATAAACTATGGAGAGTTGGAATTATTCCTTTGATGATGATTGGGATCAAATACCCAAAGTTTTTTGTGCATATAAGACCAAACTTCTCATTAACTAGCACACTACCACATAGGAAGGTAATCTTCTTTCTCCTCAAGATATTCCACCATGTTAAAATATCTAGAGAGGACCCAATGTGTATCTCTATGTTAATCTCTCAACCATTTCCAAAGTGAATACCACTCCATAACATCATTAGAGGCATATAGATTTATAATCACAATGATGCAATTATCAAATTCACAAAGAGTAAAACCACCTGATGGGTGTGGTCAAAACCCAAAGAGATAATGTTTTAAGATAGCTCTGAAGCCAACAGAGTGATGACCCCACCATGAATAATGTCATGCATAATATTCTAACAAATTTCTCTAATCTAAATTATTCATATTGCATTCTATAGGAGGAAGCCAAAAATATTGACTTTTAGCAAAAAACAAATTTTTATGTTGCTAAAAAATTGATAATTGTTCTTAACCACATACTTACATGGTGGATAAGTAAGGCCACAAACATTTCATGAATAAACTAACATTGATAAATGTCAAGGTTCATATTATTCTCTTATGTGAGGTGTTCAAGTGTAGTGAACCAATTACAAGTTGGTTTTTGTAGCATAAAATCACCCACATTAAATGGTTATATGTTATGAGCCATACATTCCTCCTCAAGATAAAGAGAGGGGCTTCTGGAGTGTTGAAGGACCACTTTACAATCTAGGATAACTAGGTTTCATTCTTCTCTAGATGAATTCACCCTAGAAGAGGGTTATGATTGTGAATCTAAAGGAGGCATACCAACCAAGATGGCCATCACTTGTGGTTCTCATAGGAGTGAAAGAGAATATTTAATAGACATAATAGATTTATCAGTAGAGACCAAAGCACTATGAGCCACAACATGTCTATATATAGATGAATTCACCCTAGAAGAGGGTTATGACTGTGAATAGGTGAGTTCACCCTAGAAGAGGGTTATGACTGTGAATCTAAAGGAGGCATATCAACCAAGATGTCAATCACTTGTGGTGTTCATAGGAGTGAAAGAGAATCTTTAATAGACATAATAGATTTATCAGTAGAGACCAAAGCACTATGAGCCACAACATGTCTATATATAGATGAATTTACCCTAGAAGAGGGTTATGACTGTGAATAGATGAATTCACCCTAGAAGAGGGTTATGACTATGAATCTAAAGGAGTCATATCAACCAAGATGGCCATCACTTGTGGTGTTCATAGGAGTGAAAGAGAATCTTTAATAGACATAATAGATTTATCAGTAGAGACCAAAGCACTATGAGCCACAACATGTCTATATATAGATGAATTTACCCTAGAAGAGGGTTATGACTGTGAATAGATGAATTCACCCTAGAAAAGGGTTATGACTATGAATCTAAAGGAGTCATATCAACCAAGATGGCCATCACTTGTGGTGTTCATAGGAGTGAAAGAGAATCTTTAATAGACATAATAGATTTATCATTAGAGACCAAAGCACTATGAGCCACAACATGTCTATATATAGATGGCTGAGGCTTTCCACCACCTTTTGTCAAATTATTCTTTTTATTAGTGAATATGGTCCAACCATCATTATTTACATTATAAGGTTTGACTTTAGGCTTACCCTTTTCCTGAGAAGTAGGAGGAGCATGCACCATCAAAATACATTCCTAGATCATATGATCTAAGGACTGGCATCAAAAATAAGTATTTGTTAAGTTGATATACAACACTCGTTGAGTAAATCTATTATTTCCAATTTGAATGTTAATGGACTCTTTCAGATCTTGAGATAAATCCACTTCTACACAAACATATTTCTTAGGGTGAGCTACAAATAATTTTTTTTTCTCATGGTAGATGAAGTGTCCTATGGGTTTTATGAGCTGATCAATGAAACTCCAGATGGAAAATGGTTAGCCAAGAAATTTGAACAAAATAAGGATTTTTAGTGTTGGTTGTTCTAAAAATTGAAAATAAAGGGTCAAAATTCTTAAAAATAAACCAAGGGCCATGATTAATAGTGTATTTACAATGTTCAGGGTTGGAAAACTGAAAAATAAAGAAGCCCTTGGTAAGATTCTAGACTCTTAGTTTCACACAATGGCCTTGCCAACGGTTATGAACCCATTATTTCAAGTGGCTCTTAGGGGGGACTCTACCCAAAAAATATGCAATAAGGGTGTAATTATCAAAGAAATTATAAGCTTTATCAAATCCAAGTAAGTACATAATAACATTAGGTAATGGAAAATCAAGATTAACAATATTACCTCATGAAAAACTTTCAAGACAAATTTCCCCACTTGCTTTAGTGCCATGGTTACTTTCACTCACTCTAGCTTTCCCTACTACTCAATAGGTGAATCTATGATCAAAATCAGTAATAAATGCAAAAAAAAGATAAATCCTACCTAGATCTATGGAGATTGATAGTGTGACAAAAAAGTTAGAGGCTCATCAATGTAGAACAAAATAACCTAAAGATAATCATTTGTGTGTTTTCATAGGTAAAATTAAAGAAATAAATATCCTTCTATCTTTAACATTTAGTTAAAGACTATTGTCTATACATAAGGAAAAACATTAATAAAGAGAATTTATAGGTGGTATTTCTCAAAAAAAAAATTACATTGTGGAATACTTTAACACACCAAATATCCATTTAAAGAGTTTTTTTAATGAAAATTTATGCTCATTTATGGGTAATAACTATAATACAAGATTCACAAAGTATTTTTATTGAATTGCAACTAGAAATAAATTTATTGAATTACAACTATCAATAATTACATAGTAAATGGATTATAGGAAGGCATAAGTTATTGATGGTTGGTTCATTATTTTTTCACAAAATGTCACAAAATAGTTATTAATGTTGTTATAGTTTGGATGCACTTATTGTTCTTGAATTTTACCTAGCCAACAACTATCATCTCCCCATTTCTAGTTCATCTCAATTCTGTAGTTCTTTGATTGTTCCCTATCTCTATAAAGACTTATGCTATACAACATAATGTGCCTCCCCTCTCTTCTATGTGGAGGCATGTTTCTTATCAATTTTAGTAATACACAACTCCTAATCCTACCTCTACTTTTGTTTCTTCTATGTATGGATTGAAACCCATTTCAATTTCCACTTTGATGGATACTTATCCTACTTTTCAGCATTAATATCTTCCTCCTTCAGTTAAGGGTGATGTGTAGATTTCTTAGATGATTTCTTGCAAAGGTGCTCTAAATATGTATTTTTTCAAATCTATCTAGTAATCCTCGAGATATGTTTCCTAAAGGTTGTCTTTTGGTGGAATTAATAAAAAACATTCTAATTTTATATATGGGTTTGGAAGTGGTGGAACATGAATATTTCTACAAGGGCCATGGTTTGATTTATAGGGTTGACAAATTCTAGCCTAAACTTTCTAATCTCCACAAGCCAATTTTTGCCTCTTGAAAACCCTTGCTATCTTAAGAAATATACATTTACCTATATAATAGGGTTTTATTTATATTTAAATTTAATTCACTAATGGATCATACCCACATTCTTCTTGTAAGACCTTGGTTTTGGGGAAATGTTGGTTTGCGCTTAAGACCTTAATTCCCCTCCTTTGATCCTTCTCAATATTTTTTTGCTTGCCATAGTTTGGGTTAGAATATTAAACCTCTCCCTTCATTTTTATAATCTCCACAATTTGGAATCCATTAAGGATGATTTGGGTAAATTCCACTTCTAATTTCATGACATGACTCATAGGCATATCAAAACCTTGTCTCATTTGTGTCTTAAAGTAGACTTATTTGGTGACTTGAAAGATGAATTTTAGTTAAAGATTAAGGATCACATTTAGAATAAAAAATTGGACTATCAAAAATTAGATTCCATATGCCAATATTGCTTCTCTCTTGGCTATTCAGCAAAAATGTGCCCTAATAAACAATTTGAGAAGATTGTTGGCCTTGCAGCTAATAGGAAAAATTCAAAAAAACTTGAGTGACTTGGTGGAAAAGGGTTAAGGAGTCACACCATTTAGTGGAACCTTATCCCAATGATCTATGTGTCTATTAATTTCATCTTATCCTAAGGTGGAAGCTTTTCCTTCTCTAAGTTTAGATCTCAATCCCTAGAGTGTAGGGTAATTTTTGGGGCCATTATTATTTAATTGGCTATTTTTTGACCAATTCCCCAAATTTTAGATTCGATAATGAATAATTTTTTTAATAAATATTTACCAAATTTTATTATAAATTATCAATAGAGTTGTTAAATTTACCAAAATATAAATTTATTAGTATTAAATTTTATGTTTTTTAATGTAGGGGCATCCAAGGTGAACCAACAATCTTGCATCACAAAAAAATGTTATTTCAAATTTTGATTTTATTTTCTCTTGTAAACATTTCATCAAATAATTGTCATACACAAATTTTTGGTTGGAAATCCTTAGGCCACCTCAACCAAAGCATATCATATGGGTTAATTTAAATTTATAAGGACATGGTATAACAAAAACCATTTGGAAAAAGAATACCTAGGCTGGGAGTTACATGCACAACAAAATCAACCCAAGAACATAAAGAATGAGCCAAAACAATTTTATTTAAAGGGTTGTTTTAATATCATGTAGGGAAAAGTATTTTGGACACCCAATAAAGGGATAATATTTATCAAAAAATAATTTGGGGAATAACAACAAGAAAATTAGAAAAATAGTGAAAAACAAGAGGAAAATGGACATTTTTTTGGAGTGTGTAGGCGTGAACATTTGGGGCAGCCATTCTTGATCTAAACCCATATTTGAGAAGGGTTTCCATGTATATTATGAAGGGGAAAATGTCTAAGGATCATTTATATTCAATAAAGAGAATTTAAGATTTGGAAATAAAGGTAAGTGCTTGTAAAATGCCTAAAAGCATGTTGGGACTGTTATAGCTCAATAAAAGTGTTTTACATGTAATAGGTTATTTTGAGGTGTTTATGGCATGAAAATCATGTGATAATAAAAAAAATCATGTTGTGATTTTTTTGGTGTTTTGTGTGTATGTGTACATGCCTTGGGAAGGCCTAAAAACTATATTTCGACCAAAAAAACAATCTTGGTTCTATGTAAGGTTCATTAGAGGTTTGAAATGTGTTAGTATGGGATATGAGATCCATTTTTATTTTTGAGTTGTCATGAAAATGAGCATAAAAATGGGTTTGATAGCATGATTTAGGTGAGAAAATAGTGAAGAACATGTGTTTGGGCTAATAGGACTTAATTACCATTCATTTGGCCCCCGATCTAGACTGCATTATTTTCCTTAGAATTAATGTACCTTGCATGTGTTTTATAGTTTTCAATTTAAAAAAAAATTCATATAATAAGGCACTTCTAAAAGTTTATCATTCTTTAAAAAAATACCCTATTTGAGTGTAAGGAATCTCTTGCAATAAAAGGGCTTGTTTGGCATGAGGATAGGTTATTTATGATGCTCCCATGAGCAAAGATCCTAATGTATCGACCCCTCTTCATCAAGAAAGTGATGCCATGATATTCTAAGAGAAATTGGTTGTAGAATTTTTTTTTTATTCCATTAAGCTTTGTGACTCCCATATAGCCTCATCCTTTGGTAATTATTGTGGTGGAGTCCCATCAACAAGGGTGGAAAGAGGTAAAAACAGACAAAGGAATAAAGGTAATATCCCCTCTCCAATCATATGACTCTAAGATTAGGAAAAGGTCCAAGGAAATTGGGTTTGGGATAATTTTTTAAAATGCATTTCTTTTCCTCAACCATCTATATTTTTTTATTCTCTCATATTTCTTCCCTTATTCTTAGTCTTCATTTTTTTCTCTCATTTTCCCTTATTTGTCTTCTAATGTTAGGTAATTTCAGATTATCAACTGATGATAAAATATTTTTTCATGGGGAAAAAATGAATATTTTACAATAATGAAGGGGAAGAAGTCCCTCCTCTATTATGAGGGGAGGTTCCCTTTATTGAAAGCAGGAAAATTTTGAAAGGAAGATTTACAAATGTAGATTCAAAATTTGTATTGGGGTAAAGTTTTATACATTGATATATGAAAGAATACACACACAATATTAAATAAATATAGAATTCAACTTACATGTGTAGAAAGGAAATGGATTGATTTCTTGACTATTTAAATTTTAACTCATTTGTTTCAAATAGCTACAAATACAGACATGCATCATTTAAAAAGAGAGAAAGAGTGATACAAATAATGGAAATACATAATACAAAGTCAAGTAATTTCTCTTATATTATCCTCTCAAAATGAATATAAATATTCATTCATTCTATTCTCTAACAGAAGTTGTTATATTGTCAAAAAGTCCTTTTATAATGATCATCACTCATATATGTAACCCATAAGAGTAAACAACTAATTCATAATCAACTTCTCGCTACCTTTTACATTTTACTTCCAAAAGTGATTTTTCAATTTTAATAAAAAATGTACCTATAAATAAAAATATTACAAAGATAAAGTGAACAAAAAAAAATCAGTCCTCCACTTAAGTGGGTTTCTCAAGTGACGAGTCATCTCTAAGGGATCCAACTTATACTTATATTGTAATTTGATTTATCTCTTATGTTTCTATTTTCTCAATTTGAAATCTCAAAATTTATCCATATATTTATCCACTATTTTAATCACTAGAAGTTATTATATTCTTACTAAAAATGGTTTATGATATGTCCTTAACCTATAACATGTATAGGGATACGTGTGGTTGATATGTGGCTAACATAACTTTTAACCTTATCATGTCAGAATTCTCTATGTTCTCATATTTTTAGTAAGGTAAAATTATGGAGTAACCATAGTCTAAGTAGGGTAAAAATTTACCTTATTTTAATTATGTATGATCTTATCAAATGGAAATTTGAAATAACTTTGATTGTATGAAGTATAATAATAAACATAAATCTGAATGTAAAAGGCAAAAATTGATTCAAACAGTTTCACTTTCTATAAATAAAATTAAGTAATGGAATACATTAATTAGCATGTTTCTATATTAACTAGGTTTGATACTGAATATATGTGGCAAAAAGGGCGAGAAACTTGATCAAGAGTTACTTGGATTAAGAACTGGGTTTCTATATGCACATAGACACAATTGTTAGCCTCTAGATGGTATCAAATTAAATTTGTGTTTATATTATGGTATATTTAATAATGTGGATTTGTATTCTCTATTTTAGTACATGTCATCATGCCTGCTTGTAATCCATCTTCATGTGTGATATCAGGGCTTACTATGTGCATGATATCTAGAAACCTAAATCCTTCTCTTTAAAAACCTAGATCCACTTTTGACACTAGGTTTAGGCTTGTAGAAGGGGAAGAATGGTGGGTTGAGATAACCCCAACCAATTAGTAATGAATGGATGAGTGTTACTTAAATATCTAATACTTTCAAGAGAAAATTCAAACTTCATATAGTTCTCCCCATTAGGTGTATGTGTGCAATAGTCCTCCTTTAATGAATGCAATATGCAATTTAAGTTTTAAACTTTGAAAATTGAGACTTTGAATTGGATTGAGGTGATTTATACTGGGTTAATACCTACTCCTTATGATTAATATATAATTTTTAATTAATAGGCCAGTCCTATTTAAATGTGTAAGTACTAGAGTAGACTTGCTTAATAATGTTAGATAATGAATAGGATTAGATCTATTGTGTATTGATATGAGACTCTTTGGGTTATTTATCATGCCATTGACATGTGACATGTATGGGTTGAACCATAAGAATGATTTTGAATTTAAAAAATGACCATTATATTGCATGAGATGAGTCTGTTAGGTTTGGATATGTGGAGTTCTGTAAGTGTCTAAATCTAGTAAATTTATCTAGAAGGCATAAATATTGATATAATGATATGAATATAGATTGAATATAATTTTTTATAGGTTATACATAGACTAGGGAATCCATATAGGTGTCTAATAGAAAATTGGGAAGGTCAAATCCATATAAATCATGTGGATGTGATAGAAGGGTATGTAAGAGCCATATGTGTATGAACAAGTCATGTAAGGTGAAGGTAGGCCAATATTTTAATTTCCAAGTGTTTAATACAAAAAATTTAGTGTATAAAAATCCCCCACTTATATTATAGTATTAAAGTGACGTGCAATGCTATATCAAGACAATAAATAGACATAATTAAGTGTGTACAACACACTTTGTATTTTAGAGGAAGCCCCTAACGTGTAACTTGATTCATGCAACATGTAATGCATATGTATCAATCAATGTCTATGTATGAAATATAAAATATGAAATGAAATTAATTTTTTTGAAACTTAAATAGAAATGAATTTGAATACACCTGTAAGTGAGTGAACCATGTTACCATATGGCATGTTGTTGGGGATGATAATTCCTTGCTAAAACATTAGAGAATTGTGCTTCCTTGCTGAAGTACTTGGAGAAATTAGGGTTGATCATGCCAAAATTTATGTACTAATACGAGTCCATGGATTTTATAAGTGTTATAGAACACCAACCACACTACTCATTTTATTGATATTTAATCTCAAGGTGAAAGGTGGGAGTTACATATTGGGTTCACAAAGAAATTCTTATGTTGTTGAGCATCATGAAACTCAATTGCATTACTCATTTAATTGAATAAACTATTTTATAGGGAATTATAGATTCAAAGTGATTAATTTTAGGTACCATCTATGCCATAATAGAACACTATAATAGTATGTATGTGTATGAACAATTTCCATGGCCCATAATTTGATATAATATATGCCAACATGATATAGAATGTTATGCATTTATATATCAGTTGTCCCAAATATAAAATCATGTAACTAATATTCTTGTAAATGTGTGTGTATATGCATGACGTATTCACCTAAATATGTATAAATCTATAAATATGCATCTTATATTCGAACCAACCAATATTTTGAATGAATTTGAACTCTTTGAATCCTATAATTTATGCTAAAATATGAATCAAACTGGTAATATACACCACTATAAACTTTCTCAATCCTATAATTTGTGACAAAATATGAGTTATTTGTTCATGGAGGATTAAATATCTATGAAGAGCTCACTAATATGACCTAATTTTGAGGTGATGGATGTAACATGTGAATCACTCATCTCAAATGAAAAGAGTTAACTACATCATTTTATATAAAAAGATGTATTCATTTTATATAAAAAGATGTAATCATTTTGAAACATGTGATAACATGTGGAGAGTATGTCATCATAATAATAATTAAAACATCAAAACATCTATGAAACATGTATTGAAATACATACAATTGTCATGTCAAGATAGATATAATAATTAGACATGTAGTAATAACCATCACTAATATACGTATTAAATACTGAACTTGTTTATGGTTCGTTTGGAAAATCAACTCAGGTAAGGTTTAAATATACACAACCTCTCCTAAAAGTAATTGAAATCTCCCCAAGGTATATATCACCAGTTCATGATAAATTGGAAAACTTAGCCATTGATGTGTTTACTATTATGATCAAGGGGCAAGTTGGTTAAAATTAAACAAAATGTTAGAAATCCTTATAAAAATTGCCTAGAAAAATTAACATGTTTGTATCTAATAAATAGTTGTAACCAATTAACTAAAATATGATCTCATTGAATATATTTAACATTTTCAAAACAATAATGAATAATACTTGCAATCAACACATTCAACTTAAATAAATTAGATCATAAGTTTCAGTTCTATTATAACCCTAATATAAAAAATCATAAAAAGAGTAAGATACAAGGTTAAAATGAAGAAAAGTAACATTGTTTTTTGATAATAATAGATTTTATTCATTTTATTAGATAATTTCCATGAAACCAATCTTTTACTTAACCAATATACATAGCCAGAAATAAAGACAGTGCTGAAGTCTAAGGATAACTCTACTATGAATAAAGAGGGGGAAAAAACCACCATATACATGTGTGGGTAATGAACATTAGTCTCAAAGGCCTTTGAATTCATAACATATTACATGAAGCACTAGTTTGGATTCACCATATTCAATTAAATTACAAAAATATGCTCACAATAACACAACTCACATGAAAATAAGAAAAAACCTTGCTAAGAAAGTAGGAAATTGCATTAAAAAATGTCTGGTCATATATCTATCTCTATCTAATCAACCAACCCTTTACAAAGTCTTCATGCTGGCCTTATATAGACTTAGTCCAAATACTATGACAAATATTCACTCTAAAAGGTGGTTAAAAATATTAAATGAGACAACCAACAACCAAATTGCTATGTTCTCCTCAATGATGTGATGTATATTTCAAAAGTTAGCAATGTTTCTAATGTGCTCAATAGGGGTAATGGCAATCCCACTAGTGTATGAGGGGACACTTTTGAGGGAAAATATGGGAATATAATAATAATGGTCCAGTATTAGAGGATTATATCCATTGAAATAAATAAAAAGTAGGTTCCTTTCCATGGTAGCTTTAGGACTTTTCAAGATTGGGCCAATCAAAAGCATTCTTATAGGTTTATGAACAAGGTATGATCTCTTTGGGTAAGGATGGGTCTTAACAAATATGTTTGATTTGTATGGATAATGAGGAAGATATTGGAAATAAAAAAGAATTAATTTAGTAAGAGATCTTGTGTTTACCTTAGGCATGAAATAGTGCACTAGTCTACCACCAAGAGTCAATTGTTGGAGTCACTAGATACTACAAGAAGTGGACTATTACAGCCTCTTTGTTGTCAATACAACATCCACCTTGAACAACCTTATTAGACCTCATATCCCATTGAGCATTCTAGAAATGTTATAGCCCACATTTTAACCCTAGAGAAGTTAATTAGACCTTCTCAAATTTGGGATAACATGGAACTATCTCTAAGTATATGCAAATTACTACAAGAGATAGATTTATTGATTATGGGCTAGCTCCCTTGATCTATCTATTAGGCTCACACACTACATTAGAATAATCACTTTTTAGGGGTATACTAATAGAGGTGATATACCAAGGATATCTCCACAAACATACTTGAAATTACACTATGAAGGAAGATTGCTAAAATTGATCTCAACTCAATATTCGTCTAGCATAAGTGTTTCTACATGGAGGCAGATTACTATGAATTTAAAGAGGTAGGTGAATATAAGGTATAATATCAGACACTACTAATCTCTCTTCACACATAAAAAACACCTAAAAAATATTTACACTTCATGAGACATGTTATAAGAAATATTACTCACACAATGTATACAAGAGTAAAATGGAAGAAAGGAGAAAACATTCATAACTTTTCATCCAAATGGACTCCTTGACATAATTAGGAACTAATTTTAGAGAATAAACCATCTCGAGAAATTTTTTTTCAAGGGAAAAATAAGATGTCAAACCAACATGGCTTCACCATACCAATCATGGATTGTTTACAATGCCAAAATAGCTTCAATATATAGAGCATAGGGGAGGAGAAAGAAAGAGAGACATTTAAAAGTCACAATTCCAAATGTCAAGTAATTTGAGATTATTTATAATTTAAGAGGAGGATTTTTATAACATGTCATAAAGTTCTCTTAGATAAGTGTCCGTTTGAAACATGACATCTTATTAAAGTTGGCATAGGTATTCTTCATGTCCTTGAAACTGCTTTCATGATGATGAGTTCACTTAAATATCTTGAAATATCTTAGAACTCATTGAAACATATACCCTGACTTGAAAAGGTGGAAACAATATTTTTGAAGGACATTATACACTTCTCTAACTGATGATTTTCTCCTTACTACTTGTTTTTGCTTCTTTACAACTAGTCATTAGCCTTCTAGGCCTTAATTCTCACACTTGTCACTGTGGTAAATTATACACACTAAAGGAGGTTAATTTTAGAGATGTGAGACACATTTTAAGACCCTCTTTATCCTCTAGTCTATCATATAGACTTCAATAAAACTCAATACCACACCTCTCATCTCAAAATTAACAATCACCTTATTTCTCACTATTCTATTAAAGACTTCCTACAACAACCAACTTATCATATGGATATACATGCATAAATGGGATGAGAATGGGGATTGAGGAGTTATATTAAATCTCTACACACCTTCCACCATGAATTTCACCTATATATTCCCTTTGACACCTTCAAATCACTTCAATTATTGTAAAAAATAGAGAATTTGGCTCATTTATACAAGTGGTGGTACAAAACAACTGAATTTCAAGGATATTGAGAGAGTGCTAGGTATATCCAAATCAATTTCTAGGTCAATTAACCCTTCTAGATGCATTTCTCATTATATATTTCTTATCAAGTTCTTATGAGGGATTTAGGTCATTTAAGTTCTTAATAATGATTCATAAAGGTTAAGCCTTTAACCCTCGAACCAATGTAACTAAGTTCAAGTATAGGAAACCCATAAAATATCCATAAGTGTTTGACACCCCATGCATATTATTCATACAGATATGAATGAAAGAAATTGGCTCTCAAGTTCATATTATGCATTCTGGGCAACCTTGAGACAAATTGGGGCCAAAAATGGCCAATTTAGGTTATTTTATACAAATTGATGGGTATTATAAACCCTCTAATCTCCCATGAAGTCTCTAAAATTTCTTGTTAAGATCATATGGCCATATGAATGACATTAGACACTTGATGGTTCATGCCTAGTTCTTAGGCCTAGTAGGCATAAACTATGTTTTTTTAATATGTGACCACCTCTAATTGTTCATAGTGACTTTAGGTGCTTATTAAAACTTATTAATATTAAATTATCCCTAAATATTAGTCCATAGTCATTCAAGGTTGTGCCATTCATCTTTTCACCATTAATGTACTAGGTTTATAGGTTATGTTGCTCATGGAGTGCCTCTAGTTTGAGACAAATTAGAGAGCACTTACCCTATTATTTTGACCTAAAGGAGACTATGGAGGTATTTTTAAAGTCATGATAACATTTTTTACCAAGTTGAAATCCCTGTCCATGCTTCAAGAGGTGTCAAACATCAAATTATCTCATGATTATCTTTTAGGCCTATGACTGTGTGCAGGATTTTGGTTGACTGAGTATGATGTTGGAAAACCCAGTTTATTTCATCTTCAATTTAATTATTTGACTTTGATAACCTCATGGAATTGTGATAATATCACTCTGAGAGTGATTTAAATGTGGTCATTCCATCCTACACCTCTGTCTACTAACCAAGCTTGTACATTTCATTATGTTAGATTGGTTTGAGTATGAGTCAAACTATAGGTATTCATTAGGTGGATCAAGGGATTCCTATAGGTGATGATAAGTGCCTTAGAATTGTGTTCACACTCTTGTATTATCCTAAGGTCATTATTACCATTTCATACCTAGATGGACTCATCTCTACCTTAAAACCATGCATCATCCCATTATTATCAATTTACTATAGGTGTGCAAATTTTATTAATCTAGGTTCATTTTGGCCTAATGGAAATTTAACTCTTTGAGTGTTTAAATTAGGATTATGACCAAGTTTAAAAATCATTCTACCATCATCTTCTCTCTCAAACAAACAATCTCATGTTATGTCAACATATGACCTCTAGGCTTAAGCTACAATAATGAATCCATTAGGCTTACACAAACCTCATAAACTTCGACCATGAGATGACACTATTTAAGGCAAAATATATTTTCAAATAAATTAAGGTAAATCATTCCATTTTCAAATTTCTTCAACTCTATAACTTTCACCTAGGTCTAATTATAGGTAATGAACTTACCACTTACACTATGGTCCTCTCCTGATCCATGAATTGGTTTTTAAATGCCAAAATCAGCTCAAATGTTTACAAACATGCTTTAGTATCTCTTTTAAGTTTGAAAATGACTGGGTTTCCAATAACAACATGTAGATGCCTATTTTAGGGCTACTTGACTATATCAAGTGTCATGGACCTTAGTTTCCATCAATTATCCCATTCAATACAAACCTTCAATGGATAAAATGATCATCATGCTCTGAGGGGTTGAACATAGGTGTGTTGTTCTTGTCTTGAAGCCACTCATAAAAAGATCAAAATCTGCAATACCAAAACACTATTCTACAAAATAATGGCGTTCACTCTTAGCAAAAGAGAGTGATTTTACCTATCCCTTCATGTCCACACATTCCAACCAAATTTAATCCAACATGAATTAGGTGGATACACTCTGAAAGTCTACATACACTACTTGGTTCACACATACCAATGCAATAAGATGAGAAAATTGAGCCATTGGGATTATATAAGTAGTTTGGAGGTGCTAAAAATCTTAATGATTATTCATACAACATATAAAACCAATCTTAAAACCATGACCATGAAATGGAAGGTTATAAGGATTACTAACATCCACCAAGTGCACTCACTCCAACTCTTCTTCTCCTATCTGTACCAAATGGAAACTGTTGACCCATTTTGACTTACCCAAGAGAGAGATAGGAGAGAGGAACCAATTTTGGATATTTTTGGATTTATTAAAGATACCTAATCTAGGAAATGAACTATGGGGATATCAAGACACCTCTTGAAGCCTTCACATATTCCAGATGAGTCACTTCAGTTTTTACAAGCTTCTTAAACTAAATTTTATAAATGATCTTATTTATTTTACATTGAACCTATAAATTTTTAGTTTCAAAGCCTTGATCAGACATTCTCTAACAAGAAATACATTATATTACTTCTTGACATATTTGTCCTTTTGTGGAAAATTATACAATTCTTTAACATGACCAAAAAGGTGGCATAGAAAGACATTGAGAAAAATAGGCAAATATGACAAAGGTTAAAAAATATTAAGTGACCCTCAAAAGAGAACCTTATGAAAATTTTGAATATGTATGGGTTGAATTAATTTGACCTAGGGTAAAATTTGGTCAACAACACCCACCAAGGTCAAGATTCAATGGGAAAATACACATAAGGCAATAAATGCCCAAATTGTTGATGATAAGCTCCTATTTGATGTTTGTGATAAGTCATACCTCAAACAATACATCTTCCTTATTTTAATCCTAAAAAATAATAAATAAATCTTGCCATTTCCTTGATAAAGGCACAAGACACCAATTACATTAAATACACAATGCATCACAAAGTAATACAACCATGAAATTAAATCATTAATAAGATTTTCATCTTTAACTAATTCCCTATAAAACCTAATTCATTGTAAAGAAGATGAACCAAATTTAAGACACAATGAATAACATCAAAAATGGATTAATGGATTAAAAGATATGTTCAAAAAACCAAATCATAGTTTATTTTCTGCATAGTGTAAGGTTTTTAAGGGTTGTTAGGAACTAACCTTGTTCTAGGAATAGAACCAAAGGTTGAAATTATTATAAGAACATTATCAAAAGATAATTTATTCCTAAGTGGAATTTATTTAGTGTCAAGAAAAAGTGTATTAGAAAAAATCATGTCAAAAGGAAAAGGATTGGTAAAAGGAGGATCAAAAGAAACATTGTCAGTGTTTTTAATGTCATGGGAATATTATTGATGGAAATAGAACATCAATGCCTAATGTTATAAATGGAACATTGACAACATATCTAGTTCTAAGAATGGGTTGGTTGACCAAATTTTGTTCCAAGTGGAACTCCAAGGTGTGACTCAACTTTTGGAGGTTAAAATGAAGCTTTTAAGCACAATATTAATATGAAAATTTATCATTTGGACTTGGTCTATGCATCGAGATAGTTTTTGAGACTTGTTTACCTAACAACTTCATCATGCCAAAACATCAAAAAAATAGGTGATCACTAATTAGACACATGAAAGCAAGACCAAAATTCAAAATACAAAAAAGGGTTACCATGGTTTCTACAAAATTAGGGCATGGTGTACAAGTAAAAACAATTGATGACTCTATTAGAAAATAATCTTGAGTATTTGAAACAAAAGAAACATGGTTTTGAACCTAGAATATATAGTTAACAAAAAAAAATTACATGAATAAATTCCTAAAAATGTAAGAAAAAAATTCCCATAAGACAAAATTTGATATTCACCTAGACCATAGTGTGTGCAAATACATTCATTCCTTTCTTAAAATTTTCAAAGACTAGTCACTACAGCCCAAATATTTAAGATAGTGTTTAATTTACCTTCGAATAACATAGGTCTTATTTGGAGTAAGCATACTTTAAATAATACATGTTACCATTTTTTGAACATTTCTACTCTATTAGCTAATCACCCATAACCCCAACAAAGTTATTTTTAATCTCACCCAGGCCTTGATTTATTATCAGTCATGCATCCATAGCCCTAATAGAGGTTACTTGAATCATCTAGATAATTGAATTTTGATGATGATAATAATATTTATATTTATATTTTTTTAACCATCTAAATTTTGGGTTGGAAACTACCATGGAAATAAAAAGGAAGAATTTTCAAAATTTTAACTTTACATATAATATGCATCTAAATTTTCTTACTAACATCGTTAATTTCATCTTTTTCCTTCTAATTTGTTCTAGTATCATATTATCCTAGTCCCAATCTAATATTTATAATATATCCCCCATCCTATACTAACCTTATAACATCCCATGCCTAATTAATTTACCTAAATCCCCATTATTTGCTAACAAATCTTATCTTATCTAATATTTGGAAATTCTAAACTCCCTTCCACCTACCCTAGCCTAGGAGTAACCTTTCCTAAAAACCTACTCCCGAATCACTTAACAATTGTCTAATCACTAACCTAACCTATTTTTAATCATAATTAATCCCTCATAATGGATTCTATAATTCTCCAATCTATAATCCTCTCTATCTTAGCCCTCTTCTCTAGAATCCTCTAGTTTTAGAGGATTCCAAGTAATTTTTAATTCCTTTTAATTATTTATCCTTGTATTTAAAACACCTTCACTCCTCCATTTAGAATCCAATGAGAAAATTAATCACAAATATCATGAATCTCCATATTCTAATAAGTCCAATAAATCCATGAATCCATTTTATCTAGGTCTTTTGATCAAGTTAATATCATGCTAAAATTTTGAGTCTATTTGTAAGTAATCCATTATCCACATCATTTAATCTTTTTCTTATCTTGATCTTGTTTAGAACAATTTAATTTACATTTTATACTATTGCTATAAATATTTATTGTATTGTGCATTATAGTCCAGTGTATCTAAATTTATGAAGTAGATTGTAGATTTGGGTGATCTTGACATAATTTTCATATCATAATCAATTACTTGTTAGATGGTGGAGCCTAATTTTATTAAAATGCCTAGTTCTTGACCAGGGTGTGGGAGAGGCAATGCACCCCCTTACCCCCACTAGTGTTGCCATGGGGATCCAAGGGGGTGATGACCATACTTAGACCCCCCTAGTAGGGGTTCGAGGAAAACACCCCTAAAGCAATTTTTTATGAAAATGCATTGTAAAATATTGTAATTTCATATTAAATTTAGATCATTCACTATTAGATTACAGATTTAATGGTAGAAATTATGTTTGTGCATTTTTTACCTAATACATAACCCTCATTTGATATGATGGCATCATAATTAAGATGTCACACTATGTGTGAGTAAAGAGTAGATTGCATTGGATGTATTATAGGTTTATCCTTTCATTTGTTAGACTGAATAAGAGAAAGACTAACTATTTTTGTGTGGACATAGTCCATATTGGGTGAACTATATTAAATTTGTGTCTCTCTTATGTTGTGTTTTCTACATTTTAATTCTATCTTTATTTCATTAATATTGCTCTATGTTATATATTCCTAATAACTAGTATCAGAGCTGAAAGTTTATTTGGTAGATAAACTCGTAAGAAAAGAAGGTTCCTAGTTTGAGTGGGAACAATGGTAGATTAAGACAAGTTTAAAGTTGAGAAGTTTAATGACCAAAGCTACCAGCTATGGAAGATGAAAATGGAAGACTATCTATATTAGAAGGATCTTTTCCTACCATTGGGTAGAATAACAAAGAAAATGACAACTATGAAGGATGAAGAATGGGAGGTTCTTGATAAAAAGGCACTAGGAATAATATGGTTATGCTCAAAAATGTTAGTGACCTTCAATATTTCAAAAGAAAAGACAATAATGGATGTGATAAAGGCATTGGATAGAGTGTATGAAAAATCCTTAGCCTCCAACAATGTATTTATTATGAAGCATTTATTTAATATGGAGATGTCATAAGGTGGGTCTATTATTCATCATTTAAATGAATTAAATAGGGTCAAAAATCAATAAAGATTTATAGGAGTAAACTTTGACGATGATGTTAGGGATCTTTTGATTCTATGATCATTGTTAGAAAGATGGAATGGCTTGGTCATGGTTGTGAGTAATTTTGTCTCTGGTTCAAACACTTTAAAGTTTGATGATGTTATTGGTGTTATTCTTAGCAAAGAAATGTGATGGAAAAACATAGGTGAGACATCAGGTAATGCTTTAACCATAGAAAACATGAGAATACAAAAAGATAGAGTAAAGGGCCTAAAGAATCATGGGAAGTCTAATAAGGGTAGATCTAAATCTAGAAGAATGTTGGTGTACTAGATTTATGGGAATAAAGGAAACTTAAATAAAGATTGTTGGTTTTGAAAAGGAAAATGAGGAGATGGACAAAAAGATAACAATTATGAAGCAAATATAGTAGGTGATGTGTTTCAAGATGATTTAATCCTTTCATTAGATAATATTAATGATTCTTGGGTGTTAGATTTAGGGGATTCATTTCATGCTACACCCCATAGGAAATATTTTCCAGACTATGTTCAAGGTGATTTTGGATAGGTATATTTGGTTGATGGTGAACCTTTAAAAATTGTTGGAAAGGGTAAGATATGTATAAAATTATAGAATGGAAACAAATGGTTTTTGAAATAGGTGAGGCATGTTCCTAAGTTGAGAAGAAATCTAATTTCAGCAGGGTAGTTGGGAAGTGAGGGCTGTATAGTTACATTTACAAAAAAATCATGGAAGGTCACTAAAGGATCACTGGTAATAGAAAAAGGAGATAAGGTAGGTACATTATATTTATCTACTAGTAATGTTGACTCTTTTATTGATTTAGCTTATAAAGAAGTGGATACAAAATTATGGTACCATTGACTTGGGCACATGAGTGAGAAGGGGATGCAAGTTTTATACTCAAATAATTTGTTTCCATATTTGAAGAAGGTGAATTTGGATTTCTGTGAGCACTATGTGTATGGAAAACCGAAGAGAGTTAGATTTCTCAGAGTTGGGAAGACAAAGAAGGCTGAAAATTTAGAGATTTTGCATACATATGTATGGGGACCATCTCAGGTATCATCCCTTGGTGTTTCTTCTTATTATGTTACTTTTATTGATGATGCAACTAGAAAAAAATGGGTTTATTGCATATGAAAAAATTTGATGTTTTTGATACTTTTAAGAAATTAATAGATTTTATTGAGAATGAGACAAGAAATAAGTTCAAGTGTGTCATATCAGACAATAAGAGTGAATACTATAACAAGGAGTTTGATAATTACTATTCATGCTATAAGATTCATAGAGAGAAGATGGATCCAAGAATACCATAACAAAATGGTGTGATAGAAAGGATGAATATGATAATCATGGAGCGTGCAAGGAGCATGAGATTGCATGTAGGTTTAACCTTACAATTTTGGGTAGATGTTGTGGATACTATTGTTTACTTAATAAATAGAGGGCCTTTAAGTCCTTTGAATGGTAGCATTCTAGAGGAAGCATATAAAGGTAAAAAGTTAGACTATTTTCTTAAAGACTTTTGGTTGTGAAGCATTTGTCCATATTGATAAAGAAAATAGAACCAAGCTTGAAGTAAATCCAAGAAATGTACTTTTATTGGATATGGAGTTAATGACTTTGGTTACCATTTATGAGATTTTGAAAATTATAAAATCATTAGGAGTAGAGATGTGATCTTTAATGAGAAGGTCATGTATAAAGATCAGTTACAGGGAAAAAAATAAGAAAAGCCAAATATAGAATATGTAGTACTTGATGAATCATCAAAAATAAAATTCTAAAAGTGCCAAAAAATTAGAATGTGTAACAACAAAAATAAAAAGTACCTCAAACTCTTGAAAGTGTAGTTATAAGATCTACTAGAGTAAGTAGACTCCCTGAATGATAGTCTCCTTCACTTTATTATTTATTATTGACTGATGGTGGTTATCTAGCTAGCTATGAAGAAGTAATTCAGGTAGAAACTATTATAAAGTGGGAACAAGACATGAAAGAGGAGATAGACTCCTTGGTACATAAACAAACTTAGGATTTAGTTCATTTGCCTATAGGTAAAATAACATTGTATAATAAATGGGTTTATAGGTTGAAGGAAGAAGATGGAGGCAAAAATAAGTACAAGGCTAGAATTGTTGTGAAGGGGATTACATAAAATAAAGGTATAGATTTTGATGAAATATTTTATCTAGTTGTTAAAATGACTTCCATAAGAACTATTTTAAGTTTGGTAGTACTAGAAGATTTTGACCTTGAATAGTTAGATGTGAAGACTACCTTCCTTCATGGTGACTTGGAGGAGGAAATATATATGGAAAAACCATAGGGATATGAAGTCAAAGGTAAGGATAAAATGGTGTGTAAGTTGAAGATGAGTTTATATGGACAAATGTAAGATCCAAGGCAGTGGAATTTAAAATTTGACATGTGTATGATAGAACAAGATTATATTAGATGTCATTATGAACTCTATGTTTATTTTAAAAGATTAGATAATTGTATCTATATTATATTTTTAGTGTATGTAGATAACATGCTTGTTGTAGGGTCTAACATGTATGATATAAATGAGCTCAAAAGAAAACTAGCAAATTCATTTGCAATGAAGGATTTGGGTGCTGCAATGCAAATCCTTGGTATGAGAATAAAAAGAGATAGGAAAAATAGAAAATTGATAGTGTCTCAATAAAAGTACATCAAAAAGGTGTTAGTCAGGTTCAATATAAAAGATGCAAAACTAGTGAGTACACCTTTGGGAGGGCACTTCAAATTAAGTAAGGAACAATCTCCTAAAATGCAGGAAGAAATCAATTACATGTCTAAAGTGTCATATGCTTTAGTAGTTGGAATTTCAATATATGATATGGTGTGCACGAGACTATACATTTCTCATGTAGTGGGAGTTGTCAATAGGTTTATGAATAATCTAATATATGAGCATTGAGATGCAGTCAAGTGGATTATCAGGTACTTAAGAGGGACCACTGATAGATAGTTGTGTTATGAAGGGTCAAATGTTACCTTATAAGGATATGTTGATGTAGACATAGCTAGAGATTTATATGGTAGGAGGAGCACCACAAGTTATGTATTCACTATTGGTGACACAACTATTAGTTGGATTTAAAAATTATAGAAGATAGTTGCTTAGTCAACAACAAAGGTAGAGTATGTTGCAGCTACAAAAGAAAGCAAGGAGATGATATGGATGAAATGGTTCATGAAAAATTTGAGGTAGAAGAAGGAAAATTACAAGTTGTATAGTGATAGTCAGAGTGTGATTCATTTAGCAAAGAACTCAACATTCCACTCAAGAACCAAACATATACAACTCAGGTATCAATTCATTTAATTAGTTTTGGAGGATGGTCAACTGAAGTTGGAAAAGATCCATACAAGTCAGAATCCTATAGATATGATAACAAAGGTAGTCACAAAGGAGAAGCTATAGAGTTGTTTAGATTAAATAGTTCTCCAGGGATAATAAGGAAGATGAGAAACATGCCAGGGTCAAAGTTCAAAGAAAAGTCCAAGGAAGAGTTGTAGTGGTGGAGTTACAATAATTACTCTCCAAGTGGGAGACTGTTGGATGGTGGAGCCTGATCGTATTAAAATTCCTAGTTATTTATAGGGGGTGTGGGGGGAGGGGGGGGGAAATCCCCCCCATTAGGATCACCATGGGTGTCTAGGGGGCTAGTGCCCCTAAAGCAAAATTTTATGAAAAGTGCATTGTAAAATATTGTAATTTCATAGTAAATCTAAATCATTTACTATTAAGTCACATATCTAATAGTATATTTTTTTTTGTACATTTTTGACCTAATATGTAACCCTCCTTTGATATGAGGGACTGTTAACTATGATGGAACACTATGTGTGAGTGAAGAGGATATTGCAATGGATGTATTGTAGGTTTATCCCTTCATTTTTTTGGATTGAATAAGAGAACTGGCTATTTCTATGTAAACGTAGCCCATATTAGGTGAACCACATGAAATTTATGTTTCTATTATGTTGTGTTTTATGTATTTTAATTCTATCTTTATTTCATTAATATTGATCTACATTTTATATTCCTAACATTACTCAAATTTATCATTTCACTTTTGGCAACCACAGTGGAAGCCCTCCTCTTGAACTAATGTTTTCTACTTTCAGTGTGTTTGCTTGATTTTTAGATTAGATAAAGGGAGAATTTGTGGCTTAAAATTTTTGTTTAATTTACATTTTTTTAATTAAAATGTGATGTGCTCTATTAAACTTATCTTTACTTAAAAATAGTTCCATAAAAATATTTATGGGTTATCAGTGTCTCATTCTCAACATTTCAAAATATTTTGTTATTTTAAATTTAATTATGTATTGAGGAAGTTATGATAGTTTTAATATCACTATTTTGGGTGTTTTTATGCATAAATAACTCTAGGTTTTAAGGAGGATAAATTTGTAACATAGGGCATATAAAAATTAGTGGATTTGTATGATTAAGATGGTTATTTGTTGAGTCTATTTTAACTAACCTTAACCTGTTTAACCTTTGGTTGTACTCTACAAGATCTAATTTTGTTTTGTTAGTATTCTACCTGATTTGTTTTAGACTATGTATCTATTAATATTCCATTGGTCTAATTTTTTTTATTAAATCAAATAAATATAAGCCTAAAAGTTCACTATTTTTCCTAAGACCTGAGTAATTTTTTCCAAATTATTTTAGTGTATTTTTTTCATGCCACCCCTAACCCCCGCATCCTAACCCCTCATCTAAAAAAATTATAGTGAAAAACTCACAACTTTTTTCAGTGTTTTTATTAAGGCTTACTGGACTAATATTTTTTTCATATTCTTATAAGAGTGAATTTAGTGGTAATTTTGTTTTAAGGCTATTAACATCTTGTCTTACAGGTCATATTTTTGTCTAACATCTTGTCTTTTAGGTTGCCACCTGAGATTTCCATGTTAAAACTAATAATCACTCAATTTTCACATTGCCTATCAAATATTTTGGCCTTTTGAAAGCTATCTCATATATATCACACTTAATTAATTGATCAATCAACTTTTTATCTACTTGTCTGTACATGAGGGCTACAATTATGTATTCTCTCCTCCTTGCATCCTAGTGGTGAGTCTCAAAGGATAAAAAACCACTAAAAAACCCTCTCATTTTTATTTTAAGATGTAATATAAAGTGGAAGTGATTCCCATGCACTTGCCATAGTCTTAGGGGTTGGTGATGCATATTTTATCACCACACATTCAACCGCACTTTATATTTTGATAGATTATAAAAGTTAGGGACAATTGTCATTAGGTCAAGCGGTTAACCTCATAAAGGTGTTCCATGAAGGGAAAGAGTTAACTCTCTAACCCAAGCACTAGAAAACACCTACATGGAGTCAGGCCCCATGAACCTAGTATATATTAGGGATGACCTAGTAAGTTTGTATAGCCTAGAATAGGACCATCAGTCATAATAGGTGACTTAATACTAGAGTTAGTATCAATAAGTGAAAATAGGGTTGAAAGGGTTTAGGAGATTTTGTAATGGATCACCAGCCTAAAACCTCACCTATAAAGCTACTAGGTGGTGCAATCATCAAGTTACACTCCCAAAGATTATTTATTAGTCATAAATTAATGGTTTGATTGATTTGGTGAGTGTTGTGTTAGACCAATGTTATTTTTGAGATGAGTTAGCCTTTTACCCAAGCCTATACACACTTATCTAGGTCTCATTCACATACTATCATCTTATATATCCTTGTCAATATCCTCTTATGCATATGTACTTTTGTACATTTGTGTACATCCTTTTAAACTTATCTCATCTTGCATCTTATGCTATATCTCATCACCCCTCTCATCTTAGTCACATCCTAAGTTTAGTATTATCCATATAGAATTAGTCATACCCCCTTCAATTACATACCTTAATCTAGTCTTGGCATCCCTCCATCATATCTTATCATAGTCTAACCTCATGCTCTTCACTTACCCTTAGCATTAATTTTCCCTAGTGCCATCCTCATTACTTAAGACTAAAACTCACCTTATCGATAACCAATATAGATCACATCCTAGTCCCTTTTATAATAAAATCCTCACATCACTTTGATTTATTCATCCTTAGAGTCTTAATCCAAACCATATCACCCATCAAAAAACCCATCTCATCTTCGTTGACACCTTGTAACTTGTCTTGAGATTTTCTAGCCTAATCACCTTGTCCATCACTTTATCCCTTGCAACATATTACTAATCATAGTCTAACCCATATTTACCTTGTCATCCTCTTGAAGATACTAGTCATCATATCAAGTTTGTAGTTGTATGCTAGTATTCATCTACGTTGGTAAACAACTCTTTCCACATCAGGGTCCCAATTCTAAGCTTGCTTGTGTCTAATAAAATTTGAGTCATATACACCATCCAATACTATCATCCTATCCTATAAAAAAATTCATATCAATCAACTTAAGTTGATCATATTATCCTTGAGCTAGTCTTAATCTAGTCATTATTAGTTGAAATCATGTCTTTTGGGTAAGTCTAGCTTCGTATTGAATCTTAGAGCTTGTCGTAGCTTGCCCAATCAAATCCAGTCAAAATCATCAAAGTATAGCTCAAATAATAATTTGGTCTACTCTTTTCTTACCCCATCAAACATCACATCAATTCAAAATATCCAATCAAACTTGAGATCAAACTAAAGTAAGACTTTATCCATTTTCCCCCACACATCCCATCTTCATCCCATAATATTTCCATTCAATCTCCCACATCTACTAATTAGGGCCATAAAACCACATCATTTGTACTTTCCCCCATCCTGATCCATGCATTCTAAAAAATATTTGGTTGATACCTTGATTAAGAAATGCCTCATGGCCAATAGGGATGTACTCCTTTCCCACCTCCTTGAGATGAGTACTCCACACCTTAAAATTTTTGACCACATCCAATAAAAATTTCCTCCAATCCATACCCATTTCCATCCATCAGTTCCTAATACCACCCAGTCCCATTCAAATCCTCCATCCACTAGTCATATCTAGTCATCTATCCCTTCCTCTATTAGTAAAGGGAATCCAATCCTAGCCACCTCATCTACTACTAGTTTGCCCACCCAATTACGAGAATAACCATATGATCTAAAGTCTAATACTTCATCACAAAAGTCAAGAAGTGAAGAGAGGCCCTATAATCCTCTTCCTATATCTTCATAATCCATCTTCCACTAACTTGTTATTACTGACATGATTGTCTAACCACCCATACAACATCTTAATCTCACCAAGCATTATCCCACTTGGTATAAAGATAACCAATATTATATATATCACCAAACCTAGGGGCATACCATTAATCAATATCAAAATTTTCAAAACTATGTCCAAGACCTCATCGATCATGGTGAAATCAAAATCAAGAATGAATAAAATGGGTCTACATCCAAGGGTGAACAAGAAGAGGTATGCCAAGATTCCATTACTGATCATGATCAGGACCTTCCCTTTATGATCCAAGGTCAAGAAAAAAAATAAATATTCCATGGTACCACCATATTTGATAAATCCTCCATTGATGATGAGTCCATTTCCCATAAACCTACTCCTCCTTTTTCTCATGTGACCTATTGAAAAATTTGCCACCATTGGTCAAAATTGCTTCTATGCAGGTTTTCAAGAAGACTAAATTCATGGATTAAAGATTAAAAAAGGTCTAGAAAATATCATAAAATATAAATTATGAAAAAACCATTCTAATAAATAACTCACAAGTTCAAATTTTGACAGAGGTTTCTATTGTTCCTCTAACTAGCTAGTTGCAAGCTAGTGAAGGCAATTTTCAAATGTTTGGTACATAAAAGAGAAGAAGAATTGGATAAAATGGTATTAATTAAAATTTTAAGAAAATATTACCTAAATATTATATGTATTTTTTTAAATTTACAGGTGCTTAAATTTATGAATAATCGTTAAAAAGAAAAGGTGCTCTAAAACCCTTCTTAAACTCCAATGGCTCAATTTTAAGCAGTATGTTTACATTTTTGAGTTCTTTATTACAAATTAAAAGTGTTTTCTGATATTATTTGGAATAAATTAAATTTATACACCTTATTAAATCAAAATTTTATGGAAAATATAGGAGAGATGCAAAGGTACAGATATCAGGGTTTTAAGCAAGCAAGAGAGATAGTAAAAAAAGACAAATTTCAAGAGGTTTAATAGATTGGTTGAGAAGATACAATGGTTGGAATGATTATAGGGGTTAATAAATGTATTAATAAAAAAATAATTATATATTTAAGCCTCATAAAACTAAATAAAATTTTAAAACTCAGACCTATAGGCATTCAAAAATGAAATTATGTAAGCTAAGAAACACCAAAAATTGCATATTTTGAGTTTTATCAACTGAAATATATTAAAATTTGACATGGATGTATATTTTTATGATATTTAATGTTTAAAAGTGTTTTAATATTATTAATATAATTTAATAAATATAAAATTCTAAAATATAGGTTTGATCATGAAGGAAACCAAGATTTTTCACTATTTTGCTCATAAATGGAGTTAGAAATGAGTGTTTTAGGTTATTAAAAAGTAAAAAAAAAGATTTTATAGTGTTTATAATTCATGTAAAATTATAAATAAATTCTCATTCAATTAAAATAAATTCAAAATAGGCTTAGTATATTAAAAAATATCTCCAAGTCACCCTTAGGGTAACAAGCATGCACTTTTTTATGAATTTTTTTTTAGAAGTTTGGTGAGGAGTTTTAAAGATTTTAAAAATTTTACAGGTATTAAATTTTTTTAAATATAAAATTATTATATTATGAGTTTTTTGTTAGGCCTGGAACTCATTTTATATTGCCTAATCCAAATCAAGGTTTCTTGAGTCCAAGAGAGCATAAAATAATATTTTTTAAAGTTGTACATGGAGTTTGGAGCTAAATTTTTTATTGAATGTCTATTTAACCATGATGATTATTTTAAAATAATATTTTAACTCCTTATATATTAAATTAATAAAAAATCACCAAGTTTCTAGTACTCACAGTGTATTCAAGAAGCTTGTCAAGATGCAGAAGATAGGCATATGGAAGAAGAACCGATATGGATAGATGTTATTGTTATCATAAAACACATTATTATAAATAAAATTTAATAAATAATTAAACATAAACATTATTATATCTCTCTAACTTATACATCCCATTTGGGGTAAATTTATCAAAGGTCAAGTCATCCAGAAGAAGCCTTCAAAGAACCCTAGAAAAGTGGAGTTTGAAACATGAAAAAGTGGAGAAGTTGAGTTGAAGTGATGGTTAAGATTTGAGGTAAAATTTTCATGAAATATACTACTTAAATATTCAATTTTAAATATCTCTCCTAATACTCCCCCCTTTGGTCTAAATTTCAAAAAATCAAGAAGTCAAACATGCATGCAAGATTCAAGTCAAGATAGTTCAAGTCAAACTCCAGGTTATAAGTCAAGTCAAGTCAATTAAAAATACAAGATGGAATAAAGGTAAATGAATTAAAAATTAAAGATGCATTTAAGATCAAAAGGAGTTTATTTAATATGAAAAATATTTCAAACTATCTACAAGGAGTTAACTAAAGATAGTCAAAGATCTCTTTGACTTAAAGATTGTTCAAACACATACAACAAACTTTGAATTTTCAAACATTCAAACTACCTTCTCTCCATAAATTTTGTTTCATATTCAAGTGAGAGAAATAAAAAATTTAATAAATTCTACATATCAATTTGGAAATTTTGAGTTTTGAAGGTGGAGTTAAAGTTTCAGTTGAAGTAGGGGCGAACTTACTTGCATAAGGACATATCTATAAATTTTTGTCTTATCTTTATTTATATTATTATTTTATATATGTACATTTATTTTTGAATTATTTTAGGGGATATTATTCTTTTGGATTACATAAACTCTACCAAAATTTATACTACATCACCTTTGAAGAAATAAATGGCTGAATTTTTCTCTATTCTCAAACTTTCATGAAGTGTGTGTGTAATATTCATTGATATAACTTAGTGAATGACTGATTTTTATATGTTTATATATGATTTTTTTTACCTTTATGTATCAAATAATAAATTTTTCATGTCATACCAAGTATCTAAGTCTAATTTCTACCTAATGTGGAAGTGAATTCAACCATTGTTCATTCCTTCCAAGCTAATGTGAGTGTGAGTCAAGACCTCTATGTGAACTATTAATGCAAGAGTCATTGTATGAGAATGAAGTGAATGTGTGAAAGTTATTTAACTTATTTTTTTTTAAATACCCACATAATTGAATTTCACATTGGTGTATCACTCCAAATTTTTAGTTTTCATTTCTATTTTTAACTTTAGTGTTGCTCTTTTTACCTTTTTCCTAGTGAAGAAAGCACTATCTAAGAGAGTTTAGAGAGTTGTGGGTGAGTGTAAAAAAGGGGAAAAAAAACTTCACATATATATATTATCTCTAACATAAGGTCACCCACAACTTAAAGAGTTTCCATTATATCAACAAGAGTGAGAACATGTACACATTCTTACAAGGGTGCACTTCTGAGTGATAACAATTTTTGGCATGATTGGTGGGACATATATTAAAGCTAAAAAAATATATTTTTAGTAAAAAGAAATAAAATTTTAATTCCTAAATTCAATAAAATGTCTACAAGTAGAATTATACCATTATAATTTATTGAATTATCTGAGCATTCTAACATAAGAAGAAGGTTTTTGACAATAATTCCATATTGTACAAGGCTATTTCAGTCACAAAATCAACCTATTATGCAAACCATTTTAAGTTTAAATCCTATTATTAACATGGATATATAAATTAAACAAGAATTTATTTATTTTAATGATGGAATTCCTCTCAATTTAGCCCAATATGATGATATTCCAGCCTCAACCCTCTAAAGTCTACCATATTTCACAAGTGAAGATCAAACTACACCCATAGAGCATGTCAAAGATGTGGATAACTTGAGTTCATTCCACCATTTTACCCAAGATAATGTTTCCATACATTTAGCTATTGCATCCTTCAAGGGAAAGGCATTAAAATTATATATTAACCTTCCCTTGAACTCCATATCTAGTTGGGATGATTTAGGTGCAATATTCTGTAAACAATTTAAAAATAAATCAGACCATCTATCCCTTGTTGAGTAACTCACTACCATCAAGAGAGAAACACATGAATTTATGAATAATTTTAATTTTCAATTTCAAAAGACATGGAATAAAATACCTCCTATGATAAGGCCATCTCCTAAATATTCTTTCCTATACTTTTTGAGAGCCTTAAATTTTGATATTTTAGTTATGATTCATTCTATGGGTGGTAGGATACTTCCAAATACCTATGAGGTTACCATTAGAGATAAAAATAGTCTAATTCAAGATGGTAAACTTGCACCTAGACCTATAATGCTATTTTTTCCAAAATTTTAGCCTATTCTACCTCCTCATGCTCCATCAATAACACAAATTCCATCCCCTCAAAGTCAAGTTCAAGCTCCTCATAGTCAATCTAGTGATCTTGGTGAACTAAAAGGTATGATATACTATTTTGGTAATGAATTAATTCAATTAAAGAGGAAAAAATATCAAGCCAATATGCCATATCAACCCCATAATCATCCCACATATCAGCCATATAGAGAGCAAAGATCTCCCTACTAAGGCTACAAAGATAATATGCCTCCATATCAAGCTCAAAGAGCCATTAAACTAGCCAAACCATATGCCTTAATTAATATTAATGTTCATTCCTTAACCAAGGATCTTATTTTAGTACAAAATAATTTGATGCAAGATTCAAGTTAGCAACCTTCTAATACTAATGATATGAAAAATTAAGCATCAATATCACATAATATGGGAAATTCATCAAATGACACAAGAGGAATCCTTTCTTCAAGAAGGCCAACATAATGAAGATATGATGTAACAAGGGGAATTGAATTATGGATTGGTATAACTGGATGCAACCTTGGATAATTTCCAAGTTGATGATCATGTAGTAGTAAATCAGATTGGTGAGCCTAGAAAATTAAAGAACTTTGTTACATCTATTAGAAGAGCCAAAAGAAGGGCTATAGATGAGCCCCAAGAGGTGAGCCATAATTCAAATGTTTCTTATATGCTGCGCTTTTAGCTAAAAAAAAACACCATATTGAAGCAAGCAATCTTCATTGAGTGCCTCAAGTACAAGAAGGTCCTATTGCTTCAAAGGTACAACCAAATGTTGGAGGCTCCTCCTTCAACATCGTAGATCATATGAAGAAAGCTAACATCAACATGCATATGTGGGATTAATTATCCATACCAAGACAAAAAGATACACTTATAAATGAGTTTTTAGGTCATAGCTTATCTATAAAACTAGTAGATAAGGAAAGTGTGGTTCTATAAAATTTAAATCAGCAAGAGAATTAATGAGAACAAGTATATAAAGAGGTAAATGTCATAAAAAAGGATAAGAAACCAAGACACCTCCTTTACATCTTTATTTAATTATTTATGATACATAGGTGTTATCACTTGGATTTTCACCCCTTGAGGAGATGTCTCAGCTCTCCTCATCCAAGTGGCACAATGTAAACATCTCACAAGCTGTGGGTAACCAATAGGTGAGATGAATCTTTAGAAGGGCTAGTTATCTTAATGTGTCTTGAAATGATTTCACCTATATTAATTGATTGTTTATGGGGGAAAGGGGTTAGAGTTTACATGAAATGAAAACTATTCTATGGGGTAATGCAATAAGATGTTTACCAAAAGACTAGCAATCTCTATGACAAAGAGACTAGGTATATAACACTAGTCTAAGAGTCCTAAAATACACTAACATTATTATTTCTGTAGGAAGGTGACATGCATGAAGAATATCTAAGGTAAGTGAAACCATATATCATTTTTGGATACTAACGATTCATTGTACACTTAAGAATAGAACCATACACTTAACAACCCTTCATATGATTTGTTAGGCTGGAAGGATTGAGGGAAAACAAGGATAGATGAATATCTCTTAACCATTCACTATACATCTCTTCACACACTTTGACAAGCTGATATATGAACTCAAATTGTATTGAATTTATTGTCTAAGTCAAATTACAATGTCAAAACCAACATGGATTCACCATACATGGTGTGGTATTAGATTACAAAGGCCAAAATGGTAGTTACTTACAGAATTTGAGAGATAAGAGAGAAATAAGAAGTCCAAGGGTAAAAAAAATAGGTGTCAAGATGAGAAAATAAGTTAAATGTGCATGAGAAGAGAATGCGAAACTGATCATGTAAATTTATAAAGTACGAGTGTCAATCCAAGGCATGAAACTCTTTAAATGTGGCATGAAATTCCTTATTCTGTATAATAAAAATGTCTTCATCATTCCCCCTTTTGGAAACATCCAAAAACTAACTAGGGATTAATATAATGATTTAATTAAGAGGGAAGGGGTATATGCATGCTTATCCATGCGTTGGATGCATTCTTAATCATCTTGATTCCTCTAAAAGTGAGCTATCACTACCTACAGTAAAAAAACCCCTCTTTTAGTCACTCCTTTACACTTGGCCTCAAAATTATCTTTAGTTTTCCATTAAAATACATGACATGGAGTGGATGACACTTTAAAATACCCTCCATGACCTTATATTTCTTAGATACACCTTAAATAGGCTCCCACTTGAAGTTTTCACACTTCTCACCATCTTGCTCACTTTGCCATTTTTGACTGGCTGAGATGGAGCTACTTATAAGAACACTTAAGATATTTTATGAAGTATGAAATGGTAATTATTAGTTATATTAAGTCCTAATATCACTCTTGAAGATAATTATTCCTCTTGAAATTCCTTAGAACTTATAAAATGTATAAAATAGTCAAAGAAAGCAATTCTATACCTTGTTTGTACAGAGAAGGAATGCCTTAATTAGATGGAAAGGGTCTCTAGAGAGTCCTCTATAGGCTCAAATAATTTCCCAATCCATTCTCATCTATTTGGATAGTTCTCCATCTTCATTTCCTTCATCGGGTCTAAAACCAGGGTTTGTAAGGGTTTTGAGTCATTTCCACCCTTAAAGATTATTCATGAAGATTTGACATTAGACATAGAAAATAATTCCAAAAAATGTTTTTTCATGACATTATCCAAATATTCATATCCCCTTGAGTCTCCATGCAAAGTGAAAGGAGATGTGAATATCCCAAGTTTCTTACTCGAGCATTTCCTTCCATTTACATAGGGCATGATGTGATCCAAAGCAAAAAGTGTCTCTCCTTGTGGTTTATTATGCATAAAAATAGCTTAGAAATTATTTTAATTACCTCATAAACATGTCACATCTCATTAGAGTGATTATATGAGGTTATAAGTGAAGTTGACCCTCCATTTGGCTTCAGGCTTAAACCATGCTTGACATGCCCATCTGCAACCTTGATGATCTAGACTACCTTGTTGAGTTCCCTCCTTATGTGTAAGGTATCTCATGTTTTTTATGTGTGATTAAAATTTTCAAACCTCTCTTATAACTTTAATTATCCCTTATCTCATTCCTTTGTATGACTTCCTCAAAACTATCAGGTTTGCACTCGAGGGAAGTACCCTCTGTCTAAGATAAAACAAAGGGTACTTCCCCTATTCCATCAAACAAATTGGTCATTTGAGGAACTTATAAAATTATTTTATATTATTTGTATTAAAAATTTGCCCTTGGTCATATCATTTTACCTTAAAAAATCACTAAAACCTAAGACAAACTTGGAGAAGGATACTGTGTGTAGGATTTATCATATAGACTATGTGATGTATCCTTAGGGTACTCTCTCTAATTTTTTTCCATTGTCAAGATTATATAGAGAATTATATGATAATGATGGAGGTTATATAATCTCCATTCATCACTCCAACCTTTCATTAACCCCTTCATACACCTTGAACTCTCAAGGTTGTGTGTATTTCCTAACTATGTTTTATTCCAAGGCATCATACCTATAAGTGTTTTTTGCCTATTTAAGACTTGAGTATAGTTATTAAATAAATTTTAAAGGTTTTAATAACCAAAACAAGTCATTTATATACCAAGACAAGTCATTTTCATACATTGATATGATTCTAACCATTTTGTTCTAGCTTACTGTCATCTCTTAGTCAGCTATAATTGGCTGTACAGGGCCCTATAGGTGACCTTCATCCTTGAAACCTATGTCATGATATCCATAGGAAAAATATAAGGTATTTAGGAATAAATTTTTATCTAATATTTATCTCTATATTCATATGTTTCCATGTTTAATATTTTACTATGCACTTGTATGGCTTCACAATCCACTATATATCAACATCTCATGTGAGAGACAACTGTAGGTGTAGATGGGACTCAAAACACAGAATTCCAACATTCTCTCCAAACATTATTTTATTAATATATATTATAAATTTGATCATCAACTCAATATTTCCATCCTAGATGGATACATTCCTTAGTCATAATTTTGGGTATGAAGGTCTTTTGATGTTTAAAATTATAGATCTCACTGTCTGAGTTTAGTACATAAAAGTGCATTTGTGGGCCTTTCAACAACCACTTACCATTAATCATATACCCTCAATATTTTTAGAGATCTTATCTTATGTTTAGAATACAATTAATAGTCATCAATATGCATCAAAACCATTGGTAACTTTTTTATATGCTATCAACCAAATGGTGAAGTGCTCTATTTTTGTCTTTTAGGGAAAAGGTCCTTGAACACAGTCATTTCCTTAAAGACACAAAATTATAGGTCTATTTTACCATATGTTTGCTTCAAAAATATCTACCATGATATTTACTTCACACCTAGGACTTAAATAATGTTCTATCATTTCCAATTTAATCCATCAAGTATCTTTAGTTCTCTGTGGTACCATCTGTAGGTGGACTTTTACGTGTATACAAGAAAACAATGAAAGTATATTCAAACATGTATGGTGCTTGGAAATTTTATCACTCCTAGTCCCATTATAAACTCTTAAAACATATTATTTCAAAATTTAATATCTAAATACCATTTAAGTATGTCCTTTCCCATATGTCATCTTCTTGTAGGGCACCTGTACATGTTCATTAATGGTGGAAGATTGTGTGCATATTGAAAATTGTCTTCTCATGATATATATGATGCCACCTAGGGTTTAACTTATTATTCATGTTATAATATAATTCTCAAAACCTTTATACCTTCACTACACCTCCATGAACATGCTAAATAGGTTCTACACAAATGATTCAACATGGCTGCAAGTGAAAGTGGGTAAAGAGCTGACTGTGTATGATAGTTGACTAAATGTTTGATCAAAACATGGTATTTTAAGACCAAAAAAGGAAGGGAGGTGGTACTTATTGAATTTAATCATTTAAAATATCATATCCCATTAATATGAATCCCTTGCAAAGAATCCAACCTTCTGCAAGTAGTGAACTTGACTACCATTCCACCTAGATCATCAAACTACAAACTAAACTAATTAGCCCATGAGATATTTTCCAAACATGAAAATAAGCATATTAATAATGATATAATATGTTAAATATCATATGGAATCAATCTGAATATCTGGATTGTATGAACTTCTCCAAACCAAAGCAAAGCCTATAGGGTATATGAAATAATGCACAAAAAAACATAGTCAACTTGTTAGAGATGATTCGTAAAGAAAAGTTGACCAATACTCAAAATATTATTATTAAAATTAATATATCTAAGTTTAATTTCACCTTCCAAATGAGTTTGACTTGTAATTTATCCAATTGGCCCTATCAAGCATAAACATGTTGAGTTCTGTGTGTCTAAAAGGGTAAAAAAGGAGTAGAATGGTTTTGGACCTTTTTTATCACTTCCAAAGCATATAAATCCCTAAGATAAGTATGAGTAATATGAAGAGACATTACGTGATCTTATCCCATGTGTCACTCTCTCTCATGGGCCGTACAAGTGCTAAACTCTTCTTTTTTTGGTTAATTTCCCAATAGTTAGTTAGAGAACTTGTAAGTTTTAAATGAAACTAACATTCTTGGTAGGGAATATAACCTATTGGATGTTTTAAAATAAAATTAGACACTTAGACACCTTAAAAACCATGCCACTTGCATATATGACCCCTAAATGGCTACTAAGTGACTCAAAATGACATATAGACTAATTAGACGATGACCAAAGATTAAATGGCATTAAATTACATAAAATAAACCATAACAAACCCTATTATAAAATATTAGACCCATATATAATTTTTTACTATAGGATGGTTGACCCATTTTGACTTGTGGTCAAAATGATCAACAACTAGTTCATAATTGCATGGTTGATAGTAGATCAAGTAACATAATAATGCCAGAATAGATTGCAAATAAGTTGGGTTTATGTATGAGCCAAACACTAAAAGTGTTTTAAAACTTGATGGATCTCCAACCAAGATAGTGGGTATAATCAAGAATTTGAAATTAACACTTCATGCATTCCCAAATGTGACTATTCAACAAGATTTAGTAATGGTGGATCTTCCTCCATATTTTTCTATGTGCTTATCAGGTGACTTCACTTTAAATATAGGTGGGTATATTTTAGATGGTTAGACATAACTCATGTTAAAAACAAGGTATGGAACAAAATTTACAATTTATTTAGATCCTAATGCTTATTTTTATCTAGAACCATACATGCCTAGTATTATTAATACTATTTATGTCATCTCAGATGAAGTAGAGCAAACCGGTGAAGTTGAAGCAAACTCATCTCCTGATGGTGTATTATTAGAGTATGTATTTATCATGATTGTTAGGTTATATCTAGGATTTTTATCTTTTTCCTATTTTTGTCTTATGTGAGGATTTATCCCACATTGCTTAGTTCAGCTAGTTTCTTATTTTACATTGTCTACTTATGCAAGGGTTCTCTATTGTACTTACATTTTTTTTTGAATAATATATGATTTGTCTTCTTGATTTTATATCATATTTTAAGCTTCCTTGTGGTGGTTTTTTTGTAAATGCTTCAGATTGATGGGTTCTTGGAATACTTTCTCATTCTTAACATGGTACTAGAGCCCTATAGGGTTTCAACCATCCATTAACTTGATATTATTTTCAGATAATATTTCTATTCTATCTTGAGCATCAAACTATGTACACTAGATTCCTTTTCTATGAATCATTGACCTTTCCCAAGAGATTTGAGTCTATATAAATCTATATTTTTCACCAAGTAAAATTTCCTTTTGTCATCTGCATGGAAGTTTAATGGACTGCACATCGGATCTATGAGTGGAGAGAGAATGCATTAAAGATTTGAATGATAGAGAAGGTGTTGGAGAGAGAATATGTTATAGGAGATAGTAGACAGGGAAACTACTATGTGGTATATATTTTATCAGCATGGAGGTCAGAGTGTTAGACAACATGGAGGACAAAATTGGAAGGATTTACATAGTGGTATGATTTGTGTTATTTTTACCCATTTGGTTTATGGTGAACATGGAACCCTACGCTTTGGATAACACATTATATTGCTAGTTGTGTCAATTTTTTTTATTTTTTCAAGCATTAAAGGAGGTTAATTTAAGGTCTAAGTCTTTTCTATGTTTTAGAGTAGCTGTGTTCTACATTGGCATCAAGACATCCTTTTTCTAGTGTGTTGGGCTGAGTAAAAGGGTCTGTGTATATGTGAGAGACATCTGTGGAGGATAAAAATAAAATTAGTCTCTAAGGCCGTTTGATAGTCATGGTTACTGGAAATAATCTTTGACCTCCCTTCTCCAAGGTTTGAAATTTGGCATCACTACCTACCTAACCACTGTATTATTTTTTTATTTGTGTTTTCTTTTGGACTGCATGGTGGAGGGAGATCTGCCTACCTGGTGCATTAGAGGAGATATTAATCTTCCTTGGACTACGTAAAAAATCTAATAGGGGTGGAACTCTAACCAATTTTTTTTTTGAGAGCCCAACCAGGTTAAAATAACAATCCTCCTTTTATCCTCTTATCATAGTTTTTTTAATCATTATTTATCTTAATAGATGTATTTTTTACCTTAAGAGGACGTCCAATACACTTGCACATGCATAGGGTTCACCAACATGATTATTTTTCACTTTTGTTGGATTAAAAATGTTTGTGGTTTGATTATGGTTCCAAAGAGTGGTTGAAAGGCTATTTTAATTTCCAATTTGGCCACAAAATTCAACTTGTAGTTTAATTTTTAGTATTTTTGATCCATTTATAGGAATTCGTAAAGCCTATATCTTTTGAACCGTAACTTGGATTTGAGTTTAATTTTTTTGAAAAGTGTATATTTTTCAATTCTCTATGCATTGGTGTCATAAATTTATAAAAACACACTACTTTTATAAAGTGCCAAAATTGGGGGCGGGGGGCAGTCCTTAATACACATCTTTTTGGGGGGTTGTCTTAGTGCTGATTTGGCACCCTTTTGTATTATTTTTTCTCTTTGGTAATTCAATTACATGGCTTCTACTTATAGTATAGATAAATGTGATATTTTGAATACACATAATTATCATACATAGAGACCTAGAATAGAAATAATCATCAAACACAAAAGATTATGGTCCCTAATGATTGAAACTCAGCCACAGTTCACAAGAGAATCTGAAAAATTTCAGCATCAATGTAAATTTGATGAGTATACAGGTTTGATAGGGACTTATGTGAGTGATAGTCTATTATTTCATTTGGATGGGTGTGATACTCCATTTAGAATGTGGGCTAAATTAAAGGGTTTATTTGGGAAAGTAAATCACATGAGAGCCAAGCAAATTGAAGTGGAGCTTGTTACACTCAATCCTAAATATTTTATCTCTATTGTAGACTATCTCACTAAGTTTAAGCTCTTATTAACTCAATTGAAGGGGAGTGGATGAGATAAAAAGATAAAGAGTGTGTGTACCTGATTATGTCCAAGTTGAAAGGTCCTTTCCAAATCTTTGACTCTACCTTTTCCTCTAACATGGATGGCTTAGGTACCACATTTTAAATGCCTAAATTCAAGTTATTTTGTGAAATACTTACTAGGGAGGAATTCAAATTATTTCACCTTGAGTCTTCCACCTCTTAAAAATTATTAGTAGCATCACATCCTAAGAGCAAGGGAAAATAAAAGAGTAAGTCCAAGAACACTCTTCCAGCTCAAATTACCCCTAAGCCCAATAATAACACATTTAAACACAAATCATATTCCAAATACAAGAATAAGTCTAGCCTATCATGCTCCTATTATGAGGGGATTGGTCATGAAAAGTATAGGTGTTTTAAAATAATTCAAGCCCTAGAGGATGTCATCAGGAAACATAATATTTCTATCTCCACTCCATCTCCATCTCATGAGCATGGAAAATCACTTAATGTTGTTGGGAGATCATAACCACCCATTTTAGATAGTTTTATTTTATATTTAGGTACTTCTTACCATATGAATTATTCTAAAGAGTTATTTATATCACTTGGTTTGAGTTCTACTTCTAACATTGAGGTTGGAGATTCTTCCTCTATTTATATTAAGGGAAAGGGTGACATATATATTGATGGTGGAAGCATCAATAATGCACTATATGTTCCAGACATCACCACCAATATGATTTCAATTTATCAAATTTACCATTTTGGTTAGGGAAAGATAGTGAATTTCACACCACAAGGTGCTAAAGTTTGAGTCTTGTTAGAGCCTCACACACTTATTACACAGGTTGTTATTTATCATAGTTCTCAACTTTATTACTTTAAGGGTTTTAATGAGACTCTTCCTATAGGGAGGTGTTTGGTTCATCATGTAAATTTTGAGAGTAAGATTTGGTATGAAATATTAAGACATATTAATTATAGATACTTGAAGGAGTTGATCACTCATAGTATGGTAGATGGTATTCCTACAGTTTCATGTCTTGATTGAGTTTGCCCTAGTTTTGCATTAGGGAAACAACACCAAGATCCATTTTTAAGGGTATGTTTAAGAGAGATTCTTCACCACTTGAGCTTATGCACGGTGATTTGATGGTCTTTATTACTCATTTTAATGAAGTAAAGTATGCACTTACCTTTATTGATAATTTATTGAAGTGTACTTAGGTTTATTTTGTCAAGTACAAGAGTGATGCCTTTTCTCACTTCAAAGTCTTTAAGGCTTTGGTCAAGAAACAATTTTCTATTTGCATCAAGAAGATTTGTATAAATAATGGGGGGGAGTACTTCAGTCGAGACTTCTCTATTTTTTTATTAGCTCATAGTATTTTTCACCATCATTATATTTCACATACTCCACAACACAATAACTTAGTAGAATGGAAGAACTGAACTTTGAAGGAGATGGCTAAGTACATGATGCATTCGTAGTATTTACCTCCTATCTATTGGGGAGAAGTAGTTAATTGTGTGAATTACATTTAGAATTACACACCACACATAACACTTGAGAATTTGTCTCCAAAAGAGGCTTGGTTTGGAACCAAGCCTGATGTCTCATTTTTTAGAGTCTTTGGGAGCCATGCTTGGGAGTTTGTACCAAAGAATAAAAGGAAAGCTTTGGATAAGAAGAGTAAACCCTTGATTTTTGTAGGGTACTATGAGGACATGAGAGATTATCATATTTTATATCCTGATACTCATGATGCTCATTTTTAAACACATGTATAGTTTGATGAGAGCTTCACATCTCATGATTCTTCATCTTCTTCCATGCCTTCTTCTTTTGATGATTACTAACCTCCTCTTGAGGATTCATTCTTTAAGGAGCCAATTTAGGAGGACCCTAAAGAGGTTACAAATGTTGATTATTCTATTTTGACTAATGTTATCACTATGCCATTATGGGATCATACTAAAATTTATTAGGTAATACCTTTTATACAAGATCTTTCACCCACTCGACATCATCATACACATTCTACAGGTACTAAAATTTTGTGTTAGGCATTCTCTGGGGATCCATAGTCTTTTTCACAGGATCATGGGATATAGGAGTGGGATGATGTGATGATAAATGAATATTCTTATTTGATGAAGAATCATAATTGGGATTTAGTATCTCTTCATAAGGGAAGAAAGTTGGTTAGCTAAGAGTGGGTATACTGCACCAAGTATGTAGTTGATGGGTCTATTGATAAGTATAAGGTACATATTGTTATAAAAGGGTTCTCATAGGTTGAAGTATTGACTACTCTAAGAATTTTTCACCTGTTTCCTAGATGGATTCTATTTGCTTGTACTTTATCTTGCTACATCATAGGGTTGGATAGTGTATCAGATATACATTAAGAGTGCCTTCTTACATAGAAATTTGTAGGAGAAAATCTATTTGGAGTAGCCTATTGATTTTATTCATGATTCTTATCTTATTTTTCAACTTAGGTGGTTTATTTTTGGTCTCAAATAGGCCCCTCAAGCATGATATGAGAAGATGAATTCTTTTCTTCTCTCTACTAGCTTTGTTCATTGAAACTATGATCCTATAGATTATATCAAGTGTATTGGGGAGGAAATTATTATACTAGTCTTGTATGTTTACAATCTAATTCTCACAAGAAACTCCTCTTCTCAGATTCAAGTTATTTAAATGGAACTTTCAACATAGTTTGATATGATATATCTCATTCTTTACACTTCTTCCTTGGTTTATAGATTTCATAGTCTTCAGGGATTCATTTGAATCAGTAAAAGTATACCATTGATCTTCTTCAACATTTTGTCATGGATAATTAATCCAAGTCATCCTTTTTAGTTTGGATTCACTTTCACTTCTACCTACACTACTCTTCTTTGTGATATTATATTATACAAGCGTATGGTTGGGAGTCTTATATATTTGACCCATAATCACCCTAACATTTCATTTGCAATCAGGATTATATCTAGGTTTGAACATGCTCCCCATGACAGTCATTGGTAGCCTACCAAGAGGATTTTATGATATCCAAGAGGCACTACCCATTTTGGATTAAACTACACCAATGGTTCTATTCAGTTGGTTGGGTAAAATAATTTAGGTTGGGTAGGCTCCCTTGATGATAAGCATTCCACTTATGGATACATATTTTGTCTTGGTTATTCATCTATTACTTAGGCATATAAGAAGCAATAGGGTATTGCAATTTCATCTATAGAGGTTGATTATAGGGCAACATTTATAGCAAGTCAACAAGTTCTTTATATTTTTTAGTTATTGATAGAGTTTGGCTTCATGAAAGATTAACCTACTATAATTTGGTGTGATAATGAGAGTGAAATTCACATATCCTACAACCTGGTTGAAAAATTTGTAAAATATAGGGTAGAGTTAATATGTAAAAAACCATTGTTAAAAGTTTACAAATATAGGGTATGGGATCTTTTGAAATTTTTTGATGCATTTGACATACAAGCAGTGCCTAGAGAGAACAATAAACAAGTAGATAGGTTGGCTGTAATTGGACCACAATTTAACATTTTAATTGATGTAAATAAGGATAAAAATCAGCCATATATCAATATTATGGTAAGACTATCTATTGCTAATAATAATTTTAATTGGAAAGTCTTTGAAGATGATGATCAATTTGTTCATTTCCTACAAGAAGAGGCCAAATTCTATTCTAGAAATCATTCAAAACTTTTGTAGTAGTATGGTGATCAAATAGTTTATCTCAAGTCCAAAAATTTACCCAAGGGTCTTGTCACACTTGAGAATATTTAGTAAGGATTGTAGACACCTAAAACTGATCACTGATAACCTCCAACTAGGATTTTGACCAATTCTTACCAAAATGCACAATTTGACCTAAAAACACTAAAACACATTCAAATATTTGAAAATGATATATTCAAGTGCCAATTTTGGCCAAGGTATATGTAAATAGGGAAATGTATTTTATGGGCCAACTAAATTTGATCAGATTATTTTGAGTCAAAATGCCAATTTTGTACCTAGGTGCTTTGGATTGCTCTTTTCTATCAAAACTCTTACACAAGACACATGCCTTTGTTATTTGGTATTGGAAAAATTCTAAATGGGATAATGGATCCAATGCATCTAAAATCACATCCTAATTCTAATACAATCAAATTTTAGGCCAATAATAAGACATTTTGATCAATTTGATTAGTTTGTGCATAAATTGCCAAGGTTTTGCATCAAAGTGCTTAATCATGTTTTAGGCTAATTAAACCAAATCAAGTTATTAAGTTAATTTTCCATGAGATTTGTTGAATATTTATTTTTGGAAATTTATTTCTATTAACTGCATCATCAGGTGACATCATTTCTTGTGAAGACATCCTTAGGCCATAAATGTATAAAATATCAAGGTTAACCCCTCCCATACCTCTTAAATGCCCCTGTATCCTAAATAATGATGAGCCTATTTATATATTTTAATTACATAATTAGATTAATCCTTATCCACAAATCTTAATCTTGAGATGAATGGTTCAAGTTGATTCTAGCTATTTTTCAAAATCTATAAATAGGAGGCCTTGCCACATGAATTTTAAGCTTTGATAAGCCAAAGTTATCATGCCCAAATGTATCTGAAAGATTCATGAAATTAGTGTTATAATTAATAAATATTGAGCCAAAATCCAAGATAAAGCCAAGTAAGGTGCCAAGAAGAGATGGAGGATATTCAAGCTCCATTGCAATAGATTTCATGAGCACATACCAAGCAAGCCACTACAACAAGCTATTTAGAGCATCCAAAAAAGGTGAATGATTTATTTGTCTTTACATTCTATTTGTATTTCTCATTTGAATTTGTTAAATATTCTATTCTCTTGAGATAGGCTTAGGGTGTTAGCTTAGTGTGTTATTTGTTTAGATTTTATTTCATTCACTAACACCATACTAATCTCCCCCTATTATAACCCTAGTCTAACTAATGGCATGCCCTATGGGACCCAATTATATAAATTTGGTTACAAATATCTTTCAAACAACCTAATAATCCTTTCCATGTAGGATCTTGGAGTTAGAAGCCCAAAAGAGTGAAAATTTAGCTTAAAATTTTATTTTTTGATAATCGCATTTTTGTTTCTGAAAACCTCAATTTTTCTCTCTGGAATGATATCATTGTTATGTAGTTACCATTTTGTGTAAATGAAATTTATATTCACTAAACATCAATTTCCTAGACTTGAGAAGTGATATTGTCATCCAGAGCAATGATATCATCCTTTTAGGTAGTGATATCATTCTTTTGGGCAGCGATATCACTCTTTGGGTAGTGATTTCATCATTTTGGGCAATGATTTTGCATAACAATGATTTCATCATCCAAACAATGATTTTGTATTTTATATGTTTTATTTCTACAAACAATGATATTATATCACCCAAAAATAGTGATATCATCATCTAGTCCATCAATTTTGTTTGAAAAAATGATATTGCATTTTTATATGTTTTTCTATCTGACATTGGGGATTTTGTAGGAAACAACTATATTGATTGGGTAATTTCTATTTTGTAATAGAGACCTCAAATTTCAAATTTTATCCTTCCATTTACAAATTTGCTTCAAATTTAAAGGATACTCTAACATTTTTATTATAGGATCAAGCTTGGGAATTCAATAAAATATGTTTTAGACCATATTTTGCATGCTTTTAAAGTGAACTAGGAACTTTGTTTTAGTAATTAATGAAACATTTAGGTGCTTAAGATGAGTGTTTGATAGTTAGACTTTTAAAGTTACAACTTAGAATCAAGGGGTCAAAAGAAAACCACTCAATCTTTCAAATTGGTGCTTAAAAATGAACTCATCTTTCCAAGTTTTTACATTCAATAGTTGTTTGAACTAGTTTTTATTTGGAAAAGAGAGGGATGTTACGTGTATACTCTTCCACTTCTCCCCTTTAGGGAACCCTTGAAATCAAAAGTGTCCATCCTTATTGTAAAAATCCTAGTCCAAGGCTTAGAAATAATGTCATCTAAAACACTCTTCAAAAACTCACAATAGTTTGGGTGATCTTAAAAATGAACATAAAGTCTTTTTATTTATGTCTTTTATTTTATTAAATCTTGGTTTGCGAGGGGGGCTTCATCATCTCCCACAAGTTCTATAGGGAAGCTTTGACTTAAGTTTTCATCTCCTATCATTGACTTTAACCAATCCCACTAGGATCAAAGGTTTGAGTGGTTAAACAACCTTCTAGTGTTAGAGTTGCACATAGGACATATCTACACTTTGGACATCACACTACACTAAGCAAGCGATGGATGTAGTGGTTGTAAAAAGGACTAGAGATTTTTGTAACAAGATAAGTGCCGTAAACACCCAATTATGTGCTTTTCTTTTACACCATGATGTGAAAGTCATTGTGTAATTGATTCCCCTAAAAAACTTTGAAAACTTATTAGTTTTAGCCAACCCCACATTTTCATACTCTTGCTAGGATTTGGATGATTATACATAGTGTATTTTGGTCATTTTTGCTTGGTATTTTTTGAAACTAAAACTTTGTTTATTTATAAACCATGTCAAGATCATGTATTTGAGTTGATAAGGGTAGTGTTATGCTGCCTAAAACATGTCAAACCATTTTGAGCCTTTAAGTCTTTTGAAACATAACATGGATCACATCATTCGAGCATGCTTACACTATTAGGCTACTGAATTTGTTTCAATAATTATAATTGTTTACCATTGCACCAAAAATTGTTTCTTTCAAACCATGTCACATCATCCATTTGGACCTCATTTATGTGCCATCATGATATCCAATTTTATCTAGCTTGTTTGGTAAAATTTTAGTTTTTAATGTTGAGTTTTCAATTAACCTTGTCAAAATTTTGGATTCAAACATTGATTGATTTCTATTTAAGCTTCAATTTGTGGGGCTGACAAATAGATATTTCTCTTTTGGGTTGCATGAATTTAATTAATTGATTACCCAAATTTAAAAACTATTGATAGTTTATTTATTCAAAGCCTATCTTCATCATTGTTTGTGCCTTTCTTTGGGAGAACACAACCTTTATCCGAAAGACTTTTGCCTTATGAATTATGCCAACTGATCATGTTTATGTTTGATTCCATGTGCCGGGTCTATGTTAAAGTTGTTTCCAAACTTATTAGATTAAATCAAAATCACATCATGCCTTTATTTCAAGTCTAGCTTATAACATCATTTGGATAAAAGTCCTAGCACAGGCCTTGTTTGAGATTAGCTTTTGACTTCGTGTTTGGAAAAAATACCTAGTGAATCTTTTCCCTTTCCTAGTTTAGACCTTGTTTGGAATACTTTGATTTAGACCTTTGACATGTTAGTTTTTATTCAGATGCTTGAACTTTTATGTGTATGATATTTGACATTAGACATTTGACGTTGGATGATTTTATGCCAAATTTTAACATAAATCATTTTGGAGATACAACTCCATGATCAAATCATTGTTTGAAGATACAGTTCCACTTTCTACTATGTACCTAGGGATATGAAATGTATATGGGTTGATGGAAGTGACAACATGTAACACACATCCCCCTTAGTTATATGGGTCTAAAATATAAGGATAATGGAGTAACTTGTGGAATTAGTGCATTGGGTAATGGTCAACCTACATTAGGATTAGGAGGTTACCCATCCATTAGAGGTCTATATAAAGGAGATGATTATCATTGTAAAGATATCAAGTAAGCATTGAGTCTTCTATTGTAAGAGGATATTGGAGGTTGTCCCCTCGAAGAGACATTATGGAGTTATTCCTTCCTAAAGGAGTATTGTATGGTGTTGACCTACCTTAAGGATATTCTACATATATTGAATATTTGGACATCTTAGTCCACCAATATCTATTGTGTTGAATTGATCTATATTTATTCTACATTATTTTTAAGTATTATAAGTATAGATAGTAACAAGTGGTATCAGAGCTTCAATTTGTGGGTGGAAAAACCCTAATTTTATGGAATCATCAATATATTTTGATTGGTTTCTAATTTATGCATAATTTTTTACTGGATATGGATAATATTTTAAGGAAGATAATAAAAAAAATGAGGTTTTTGATCAATTTTGTGGGAGTTATTTCTATTTTAGGTTTTTTACTAATCTAGGTATATCTTCTGAAATATAAGGAATTTATCTTTTAACTTTTTAATAAATCTATAAGAAAATACAAAAGAAACACAATAAAAATTTCATAATTTTTTGAGTTGTTTTAAGTGAGTTATTACAATTTTAGTATTTTTTTTATATTCACTCTATAAGTCACAATTTGTGGAATTTTTCATAATTGTTTTTTATAAAGTTACAATATAATAGGAGGAATCTACAGTAAAAATTTGGGATAGTTTTGATATGATTTGAATGAGTTATTGACATTTTAGGGTTTCACAAAGCCTAGTTTTTATTTGTGAATCATGAAGTTGCAAAGTTTTTTAGGGGAAGATGATATTGATGTTAGAGAATGGTGGCTCCTTTTAGAGATTCATTTCAAAAAGATTTTTGTGGAAAGATGTTTATTTTTTTTGGGTCTGGGCTTACACTGCATTGGTTTGATCAATTGAGCTATATAGAAAGGATTTCTTCACGGAAAGAAATGGAACAGATCTTTGGGATATAAAAGAAAATAATTATGGTAATGAAGAAGAGAATGAATCTCCTAAAAATAAAAAATTAGTGGAAGAAAATAATGATAATGAGGAAGAACATGCATGTGAAGAAGAAGAAGAAAAAATGGCTGATAAGGGTTCAAATGATTTGGCCCCAAATAAATCTGAGTCAATTTTATAGATGCATTCAAAATAAGAAGGTTGTTGTGTCCATAAACCCTACTAGGAAGTATAACTTCATCAACATAAATGTGGCTAGGCATCTGCATGTTCAAGCAAAAAATATTTGAGAGGTTCAAGTAGATGGTAAGAATATTTCAATGTTTGAAGAGTTGAAGTTTATTGTGGAAAAATATGTTTTGTATTTATATTTTTATGATTTGGATATGGATGATATGGATATAGTTATTGGATATACATGGTCAGAGACTTTGGGAACAATTGATATTAATGTTCAGAAAAAGTTTATGAAGTTTTGGTATAATAAAAAGAAGGTTACTTTATAGGACATCATAGTGGGAAAGGCACCAATAAAAATCAAGGAAGATCATGAGGATGAGATTGAAATAAGTGATGAAGAGCATGAGGAAGATTTAGATGACATAGATCAAGACACACTACAATAAAAAATTAACCCTTCATTTACTTAAGAAATAGAGACAAACAAAGTGGAAGTGGTCGAAGAAAAGGAGGAAAAAGTTGAGGTATATAGACACCCACAACATCATGAGAGGAAACAATCATGGAACCCAATGATGGAGTTCATAACAATAATCATTTTGGTTATGAAAGAAATTAGATTTGCAATCACAATGCCTATGCATGGAAGTCAAATAAGAATTACTATGATCAAGTATGAAATAAGAGTAGCACAATGGAATATAGTACATGGAATCAAAATTGAAATAATTATGCATATACACCAAAGCAATATAATTATGATCATGAATAGAATCAGAGGAGCAAAATGGCATTTGGTAATAAGCTTGGAGAGTTATCACCTACCAAGATCATATATGGATGGCTAGATGATTGATACTGGTGATAAGTGTGCAATGATTTGAAGCACACTCATTATTTAGTGTCTTCCTATGTTTCAGGGATGAAACATGTCAAAGAGGGAGGTGATGCTATGTACCTAGGGAAATGATATATTAATGTATATGGGTTGATGGAGATGCTGACATGTGGCACACATCCCCTTTAGTTAGTTATATGGGTCTAATATATTAGGATAATGGAGTAATTTGTGGAATCAATGCATTGGATAATGGTCAGCCTACATTGGGATTAGGAGGTTACCCATCCATTAGAGGTCTATATCAAGGAGATGATTATCATTGTAAAGATATCAAGTAAGCATTGAGTCTTATAATGTAAGATGATATTGGAGGTTGTCCCCTTGAAGAGACATTGTGGAGTTATTCCTTCCTAAAAGAGTATTGTATGGTGTTGCCCTACCTTAAGGGTATTATACATATATTAAATATTTGGATATCTTGGTCCACCAATATATATTGTGTTGAATTTATCTATATTTATTTCACATTATTTCTGAATATTATAAGTGTGGATCATAGTTTTAACCATTTTTCCTTTGGACATAGTTTTAGAGTTTGTAAAACTCTAGGCCTTTTTGTTTTCAGAGATTTCATCATTTATGCAGACATGTCTAGCTACACCTATGGTGGAGTCACGTATAATCTAATTTATGATAGAATGGCCACACAAAATGGCTTTTATGGATTTAGTTAAGACCCTAATGATGCTAATATGGTTTGTGAGATAGATTTTTATCCACCTCATAATAATCATTCATGGGAATAAAGTCATGAATCTACTTATGATCCAACTCAAGACCTTGATTGGTATGAAGAGTTTTGTGAGGATGACTATGTTGAAGACCCAACCATAGATAATGTTTTTTGGGATATAGATCCATACCCTCTTTATGATAATCAGTACATAGAACATAGTCAAGAACCAGCTTATGATCCAACTCAAGATTGGGATGATATGGTTTACCAAGAGGACTTGGATGCTTTGGCTTGTATAAGAAATCAAGTTCCATGACATCCTTTTGTTATCTTATCATCAAATAACCCTAACCCTCCTTTGGATTATATGAGCTATCGATCTCCACAATATCTAAAGAATACCATTACCATTCTGAGACCTCATCCATTGGATTGTGTGAGAAATCAAGCTTCATAATTACCCTTTATCATTCTAGGACCTAATCCTTTAGCTTGTGTGAGAAATCAAGTTCCACACCACTCTATTGTTACCATTTCAAGACTTTATCTTTTGGCTCATGTGAGTAATTAAGCTCCACAATGCCCTACCATTATCCAACCATAGGCCATTCCTCATCTAATAGCAATCCTATCAAAACCTCCACCAATCCAATCATTCAAAGCCCAAGTTATGTTCAAAACTAGTATTTTTTGACTCAGTGGAAACTAAGGCCAAGCAAACCAACCAATCCGAGATGATTTTTTTGAACCAACCATTTGAGATAAGTCAACTTGTGATGAATCACCTTTAAAATCTATACCGATTATTGAGGAGTCTCACTCTGATGAACCAATATTTGTTGAGTCACTTCTTAATGATTATACCTAACTTTAGGCAAATCATTACCTCGACCATATGCCTATTTTTCAATATCTTCCTATTGACAAGCCAATTTTTGAGGAGTTATCTTTTGACCTTTTTCCCATCCTAAAGGAGTCTCAATTTGAAAAACCAATCTTTGTGGAGCCCATTATGCCATCATAGGCCATTACTTATATGATACCAAACATTTATCAAGATATCATTATAATAGAGTACCCATCAAATGAACAATTAAAGTTAGATTCAAGTTCTATTCTTGGATTGACATCAAATTTAGCATCAAAATCAGAATCAACATCAGTCTCAACATTAGATTCAGAGTCCATTGAGTCAGAATTAAATTTAAAAGAAGAATATGTTAATGGCTATTACAACATTGGTTACGCATGCCTCACGAATCAATATGAATAAATTTGTGATCCTTATATAGTTTTTGAAGATGAGTACTTTAGCATCAACATAAGTTCTCCTAGTATCTTTTATGAAGATTGTACAGCCTCTCCCCATTCCATTATCGCTCCACAGGCTATTACCATCAACCGATATAGCCGTATTATTGACATTCCATCTCCCATAAGTGTTGATTGGGACTGAAATAATCACACTTTGTTAAACTACATCCATGGTGACATAGTAGTTAAAGCAGAGCAAGGAGGCCAAGACCACATTCATGTCGTATAAGAACATTCTCCTAGTGAAACCTTTTTAGAGGTGGTAGGGAACATGTAAAGTTCAAACTCAACATATTTTAATGAAATTTTTTCAGAAGTGCTAGAAGAAAATCAAGGTCAAAATCCAATGTTCATTAGTGAAACCTTCTCGAAGGTGCTATGGGATAATTAATACAACTTCATTGGTGAAAACCTCTTCAAGGCACTGATAGCTGAGCACAAAAGTTTTTCACTACATACTAAAGATATTATTCAAGATCAAATCAAAATAACTTCCAATCTATAGCCTAATCAGATGGTAGCTACTCTCAAGATCAAACAATAGAAAAATCTAGTGGTCTTATTACGAGAAAAAGTCTTTAGCCTCACCATAACCAAAATTATGTCAAATCCAACATCAATAACATTACGTGTGACTGAAAGTCCTGATCTTCATTTATTTCTCAACTATTACACATTCCATTATCATCTACCATTCCATTTCATAATCAAATCTACCATTCATTATTTGTCTCTATTTACCATCTATGGTCATACTTTCCTCTGTAAAGGCTATAATGATACCTTGTCTTGATGCTTGAACGAATAAGAATCAACAGCTAATGAAAATCATAATAATAGTATTGGCATCCAAATTTATAGCCAATTTTTGATAGATTAGCTATTTAAATGAGGCATGGGTTAGCTATTAACATGATAGAGTATTTTGTTTATATCATTTATTGATTAGGACATGTATCTCCACCTCAATAAGAACAATAGAATTCAAAACCATACCCAAGACAAAAACATGTACCATACCATTTCATTACCTTCAATTTACCATTGTCACAAATGCCTATTTTCCATTATCGCATATCTCAACCAATTGCCCCATCACTTGGGGGTAACCCTCTTACCATTTTATCCAATCTATCAAAAATCATCATTATCCTAAAGCAATACCATGCCAACTTGCTATATCAATCCTATCTAGACCAAAGCCTATTTTTAGTCATCATATCCAATCCTATTTTGATCTTAGTTCATTTGGTTCTTCCCACACCTTTTATGAGGGGATTTCAATAAAGTTTTAATAATCAATCCAATCTATGTTTTAATGACAATCTATGAAAGTAGTGTGATAGTTGATTTGGCAAGATATCTTTCATTTTTATATCCTATCAAATTTGTTTATGTGAGCCTAATTATAACTACCTATAAGAAAATTAGTGTCTCACCAATCTTGCTACTAATTATAACCACCTATAGGAAAATTAGTATCATTAACCTATTCTGTTGTATCCTAGTTATAACTGCATATTGGCAAACTATGGGAATACTTGTTTACCATGCATTACTACATCACCTTGCCATCACATTTTCATTTGACTAGCCATTTTCTAGATTTGAGAACTTGTCGAGACCTAGTTGGTTTTTACCCACCTTTTGTGTGGATAGAATTACTATGACTTGAGGTAATTTCAAGACTATGTAAGCCATGCTCAATTCATGTTGAGGTTACCTCATTCCCCCTTTCCATGCACTCTCACCATTTTATGAGTAACCTAAGCCAAATGCTCTCATCATTTTGTGAGTAGGTATTTTATCATTCTCTAACGAGTTGAGATACCTCAAATTACTAAAAGCATTCAAATATTTCAAAATCCAAAAATATTTATCCTGTCTAAGCCTAGTCAGTTATCCTTAATCCACCTTACTAGAGCATGGTAATTATTAGGATGCTTTCTTTCGCTTTTGTTTTCAAGTTTTTTGTTTGTTTATTTATTTTTAGTTGTTTGTTTGTTTATTTTTCTATGTGTTTGTTTGTTTGTTTGTTCACTTGCCTATTTATTTGATTTCAACACTGTTGCCTTGACTCAGTCTATATGTGTTCATTGGGTGATTCCTTACACACATTATTATTAAGTCCATCCATATTCATACATCAATATTATCATCATGGTTTTTATCATTCATGCATTATTTTTGAGTGTTTATTGGATCGAAAGTCAGTCTTTACACATATTTTGGCCAAATCTTCATGGTGTTCTATCATGAAGCCTACCATCATGTACTATAACAAAAATTAGCTTCAAGAAGGTCTAAAATAAATGGAGCCCCAAAAATTTATCTTTGACACCTTAACAAATCCTTCACCCTTGATCAAATCAACCCATTGAGCATTCTAGTTGTATTATTACTAGTAGGGATAGACATATCCTCATTGGTAGGTACAAATAAATCATTCACACTGATCAATCTTATTATTCTATTAATCTCTTTCATCATTTTGTGCCCACTTATATTTAATTTTTATTCTAGGTTATATCCTTGAGTCATGCTTGCTAATCAACCCTAACTAGGGCACAATCATCTTTAGCCAATCCAGATCTTCTTAATGATTATAACTACCTATAGGCAAATCATTATTTTGATTTTTATTCCTGATTATAACCACTTTTGGGAAAATCAATATCCTTTTTAAATCAATGCATGAAAACATTTTCTCATTTGGATTAATCTCAACCATGGGTTAATTCCATCTTTCTTCTTACTTCTTTTTGAGGGATCATCCATCAACAAATGTGACAACCACTCCCTCGAGGGGGCATCATCATAGGCTTCCCAAACACTATTTAGAGTTCTTTCTTCAATCATCATCTTATTTTTAACATACATGCATTTTCTCATTATTTGAGAAGATATGGCTTTGAATATGGTTTGCAACATCTTCTTGAATAGGGATAAACCATAGACACCTAAAATTGGTTACCGATAACCTCCAACCAAGCCTTTGACTGATTCTTACCAAAATGCAAAATTTGGCCTAAAAACACTAAAGCACATTAAAATATTTAAAATTAATGTATTCAAGTGCAAATTTTGGCCAAGGTATCCTTAAATGGGGCAATGCATTTTATGGGCCAACTAACTTTGATTAGATCATTTCAAGTTAAAATGCCAATTTTGCACCTAATTAATCTGGATTGCTCTTTTCTATTAAAACTCTTGCAAAAGACATGTGCCTTTGTTATTTGGTGTTGACAACATCCTGAATGGGATAATAGATCCAATGCATTTGACATCACATCCTAATTCCAATCCAATCAAATTTCAAGCCAATAATAAGACATTATGATCAATTTGATTAGTTTGTGTGAAAATTACCAAGGTTTTGCATCAAAGTGCTTAATCATGTTTTAGGCCAATTAAACCAAATCAAGTTCTTAAGTTAAATTTTCATGAGATTTGCTTAATATTTCTTTTTGAAAATTTATTTATATTAACTACATCATTAGGTGACATCATTTATTTGGAAGACATCTCTAAGCCATAAATGCATAAAATATCAAGGTTAACCCCTCCCATACCTCATTAATGCTTCCCATGCCTCTTAAATGCCCCTCTATCCTAAATATTGATGAGCCTATTTATGTATTTTAATTACATAATTGGATTAATACTTAGCCACACATCTCAATCTTGAGATGGACAATTCAAGTTGATTCTATCTATTTTCTAAAATCTATAAATAGGAGGCCTTGTCACATGAATTTTAATCTCTGATAAGCTAAAGTTATCATGCTCAAAAGAATCTGAAATATTCATGCAATTAGTGTTATAATGATAAAATATTGAGCCAAAAGCCAAGATAAAGCCAAGAAAGTTACTAAGGAGAGATGGAAGATAGCCAAGCTCCATTGCAATAGACTTCATGAGCAAAAATTGAGCAAGCCACTATAACAAGCTATTTGGAAAATCTAAGGAAGACAAAAGATTTATTTATCTTTGAATTCTAGTTGTGTTTCTTATTTGGTTTTGTTAAATATGGTCCTCCATTGAGATAGGCTTAGGGTGTTAGCTTAGTGAATTTTTTGTTTGGATTTTATTTCATTCACTAACACAATATTAGTCTCCCCCTATTGCAATCCTAGTCTACATCACAAACTATAGACATCTAAAATTGGCCATCGATAACCTCCAACTAAACTTTTGACCAATTCTTACCAAAATACACAATTTGGCCTAAAAACACTAAAGCACATTAAAATATTTGAAACTAATGTATTTAAGTTCCAATTTTGGCTAAGGCATCCCTAAATGGGGCAATTTATTTCATGGGCTAGCTAACTTTGATTAGATCATTTCGAGTCAAAATGCCAATTTTGCACCTAGGTGCTTTAGATTGCTATTTTCTATCAAAACTCTTACACAAGATATGTGACTTTGTTATTTGGTTTTGGTAACATCCTAAATGAGATAAAGGATCCAATGTATCTAACATCACATCCTAATTTCAATCCAGTCAAATTTTAGGCCAATAACAAGACATTTTGATTAATTTGATCAGTTTGTGCATAAATTGCCAAGGTTTTGCATCAAAGTGCTTAATCATGTTTTAGGGTAATTAAATTAAATCAAGTTATTAACTTAATTTTCCATGAGATTTTTTTAATATTTATTTTTGGAAATTGTACTCTATTAACTACATCATCAGGTGACATCATTTCTTGGGAAGACATCTCGAGGCCATAAATGCATAAAATATCAAGGTTAACCCCTCCCATGCCTCATCAATGCCTCCCATACCTCTTAAATGCCCTTCTATCCTAAATATTGATGAGCCTATTTATGGATTTTAATTACATAATTGGATTAATCCTTATCCACACATCTCAATCTTTAGATGGATGGTTTAGGTTGATTCTAGCCATTTTAAAAAATCTATAAATAAGAGACCTTGCCACATGAATTTTAAGATTTGATAAGTCAAATTTATCATGCCCAAATGAATTTAAAATATTCATGTAATTAGTGTTATAATTCCAAAATATTGAGCCAAAAACTAAGCCAAAGCCAAGCAAGGTACCAAGGAGAGATGGAAGATATCGAAGCTCCAATGCAACAAACTTCATGAGCAGAAACCAAGAAAGCCACTACAACAAGCTATTTGGAGCATCCAAGGAAGGTGAAGGATTTATTTGTCTTTGAATTATAGTTATATTTATCATTTGGTTTTGTTAAATATTCTCCTCTCTTGAGATAAAATTAGGGTGTTAGCTTAGTATGTTCTTTGTTTAGATTTTATTTCATTCACTAACACCATACAAATCTCCCCTATTGCAATCCTAGTCTACATAATGATTAGTATGGTGTTAATGAATGAAATAAAATCCAAACAAAGAACACACTAAGATAAAACCCTAAGTTTATCTCAAGGGAGGACCATATTTAACAAAACCAAATGAGAAACACAACTAGAATTCAAAGATAAATAAATCCTTCACCTTCCTTGGATGCTCCAAATATCTTGTTATAGTGGCTTACTTAGTTTCTACTCATGAAGTCTATTGCATTGGAGCTTGACTATCCTCCATCTCTCTTTGGACCTTGGTTGGATTTGGTTTGGATTTTGGATCAATATTTTTTCATTATAACACTAATTTCATGAATCTTTCAAATGCATTTGGGCATGATAACTTTGGCTTATCAACGCTTAAAATTCACGTGGCAAGGCCTCCTATTTATAGATTTTGGAAAATAGCTAGAATTAACTTGAACCATCCATCTCAAGTTTGAGATGTGTGGATAAGGATTAATCCAATTATGTAATTAAAATCAATAAATAGGCTCATCAATGTTTGGTATAGTGGGGCATTTAAGAGGCATGTGAGGCATTGATAAGGCATGGGAGAGGCTAACCTTGATATTTTATGCATTTATGGTCTAGGGATGTCTTCCCAAGAAATGATGTCACCTGATGATGTAGTTAATAGAAATAAATTTCAAAAAATAAATATTCAACAAATATCATAGAAAATTAAGTTAAGAAATTTATTTGGTTTACTTATCCTAAAACATGATTAAGCACTTTGATGCAAAACCCTGGTAATTTACGAACAAACTAATCAAATTGATCAGAATGTCTTGTTATTGGCCTAAAATTTGATTGGATTTAAATTAAGATGCGATGTCAGATGAATTGGATATATTATCCCATTTAGGATGTTTCCAACACCAAATAACAAAGGCACATGTCTTGTGTAAGAGTTTTGATAAAAAAAAGCAATCTAGAGCATCTAAGGGCAAAATTGACATTTTGACTTGAAATGATCTGATCAAAGTTAGCTGGTCCATAAAATGCATTGCCCCATTTAGGGATACCTTGGTCAAAATTGGCACTTGAATACATCAGTTTTAAAGCTTTTAATGTGCTTTAGTGTTTTTAGGCTAAATTGTGCATTTTGGTAAGAATTGGTCAAAAGTTTGGTTGGAGGTTATCGATGGCCAGTTTTAGGTGTCTACAATTTGTGATGTAGACTAGAATTGAAATAGGGGGAAATTAGTATGGTTTTAGTGAATGAAATAAAATCCAAACAAATAACACATTAAGATAACACTCTAAGCCTATCTCAAGGGAGGAACATATTTAAAAAAACCAAATGAGAAACACAACTAAAATGCAAAGACAAATGAATCCATCACCTTCTTTGGATGCTCTAAATAGCTTGTTGAAGTGGCTTGCTCGATTTGTGCTCATGAAGTCTATTGTAATGGAGCTTGGCTATCCTCTATGTCTCCTTGACACCTTGCTTAGCTTTGGCTTAGATTTTGGTTCAATATTTTAGAATTATAACACTAATTGCATGAAGATTTCAAATGAATTTGGGTATGATAAATTTGAATTATTAGAGCTTAAAATTAATGTGGCAAGGCCTCTTATTTATAGATTTTGGAAAATGGCTAGAATCAACATGAATCATCCATCTCAAGATTGAGATGTGTGGCTAAGCATTAATCCAATTATGTAATTGAAATCCATAAATAAGCTCATCAATATTTGGGGTAGAGGTGCATTTAAGATGCATGGGAGGCATTGATGAGGCATGAGAGGGGTTAACCTTGATATTTTATACATTTATGGCCTAGGGATGTCTTCCCAAAAAATGATGTCACTTGATGATGTAGTTAATAAAAATAAATTATTGAAAAGAAATATTCAACAATTCTCAAAGAAAATTAACTTAAGAATTTGATTTAGTTTTAATTAGCCTAAAACATGATTAAGTACTTTGACGTAAAACCTTGGTAATTTATGCACAAACTAATCAAATTGATAAGAATGTCTTGTTATTGCCCCAAAATTTGACTAGATTAGAATTAGGATGTGATGTCAGAGTGTTAGATACATTATCCCATTTAATATGTTGCCAACACCAAATAACAAAGGCACATGTCTTGTGCAAGAGTTTTGATAGAAAAGAGTAATCCAGATCACCTAGATGTAAAATTGTCATTTTGACTCAAAATTATTTGATCAAAGTTAGCTGGACCATAAAATTCATTGCTCTATTTAGGGATACCTTAGCCAAAATTGGCACTTGAATACATCAGTTTCAAAGCTTTTAATGTGCTTTAGTGTTTTCAGGCCAAATTGTGTATTTTGTTAAGAATTGATCAAAAGCCTGGTTGGAGATTATCAATGGCCAGTTTTAGGTGTCTACAAGGATAATGAGGTAAGAAGGGAAAAATATTATTTGTACACCAAAGAAGAATATTATGCAAGTATTGACATAGTTAATGGAAAAGCTCTCAAACTTGGTAAAGTATGCTCTCAAGGTCAAAAATATTCCTTTGTTAATTTATGTAGAGAGTTTATTGATGTTTTTGCATGGGAGTACAATGTTTTAAAAGGATTTGTTATTAGTTTGGCTCAACACGCCATTGAATTAGAAGGATATACAAAACTGGTGAGGCAAAGATAAAGGCCAATTAACCCAAAGTTGGAACATTTGATGAGAACAAAGATTCACAAGTTGATTGTATTAGTTATGATATTTTCCATCAAGAATTCCACTTGGGTGGCTAATCTTGTTCCCATGAGAAAGAAGAATGGAAAAATTAGATTGTGTGTGGATTTTAATGACTTGAACAAGGCCTCACTCAAGGACCATTATCCCTTGTCATCAATTGAACAAATACTAAGTTAGTAGATGGTTCAAAAAGGTTTTTATAACCAGATGGTTATAGTGGATATAACTAAATACTTGTGAAGGAGGATGATTGATTCAAAATAACCTTCACCACCAAGTGGGGTTACATATAGAAAAAAGGAAAAAAATTCCAAAGAGCCATGGAAATGGCCTTTCAAGATTTGATCAATAGGTTTATTCTTATATATTTGGATGATGTTATAGTTTTTTCAAAACATGCAAATGATCACATGCTTCATCTTATAGAGGTATTTGAGAGATGTAGGCAATATGGGGTGTCACTTAACACAAAAAAGTATGTGTTTTTAGTTCATGAAGGTAAATTATTTGTCACATTATTTCTAATCATGATTTGAGTATTGAGAAGAATAGATTATATTCTTGCATTGTCCTTGCCTAAGCATAAGAAAGCATTACAAAGTTTCCTTGGTAAAATTAACTCTATAAGAAGGTATATATCTGATTTTACAATTTTGTCAAGGCCTCTTAAAACTATGCTCAAGAAAAATCAAAATTTTACATGGAACAAGGAAGGTATGATTTTTTTTTTATAGAAATCAATCATTTCTAGTACTCCTAATCTCATCAATCTTGATTTTTCCAAGGATTTTGTGTTCTATGCATATGCTAATGTTGATACAATATCAAGAATTTTGACATAAAAAATTTCATAAGGTTTGGAGAATAAAAAAATTTCTTTGGCCAAGGTTTGTAAGAGTATGAAACAAGGTACACATTTATTGAGAAGCACATGCTTTTCATAATTATCTATCTCAAAAAGCTTAGGCACTTGTTATCAAACAACAAGATCCATGTGATGGTTGTCCATCCTAGCATCAAAGAGTTCTTGTTTAATAAGAACATAAGTGAAAAGAGAGTAGGATGGATAATAAGAGTCATGGAATATAATGTGGAAATAAAGTTAACCAAGCTGATTAGAAGCAAAAGGTTGTGTGAGCACTTGGCTCAAGACTTGTAGGAAAGCAAAGAGGTAGTTTTGGTCTTGAATGATAAAGATATTCCAGCCAATCATACACCTTAACAAAGCTGGTTTAAAAGTATGGTAAGACACCTTCAAAGTGGTATGTATCCTCAAAATTTAATTGGTTCAAATAAAAGGTACTTTAGGCTTAAATTTATTCCTTTTCTACTTGTTGATGGTGTATTATTCAAAAATCATGTTAATGGTATGTTGTTGAGATGCATAGAGCCAAGTCAATTTGAAAAATTACTTGAAGAATTTAATTATGGATAAGGTGGAGGCTAATTTTTATCAAGGAAAATAGCCCTAAAAATCATGAGGGGTGGATACTATTGGCTAAACATATTAAGATATTCTCATGCTTGGGCAAGGAAGTGCAGGAAGTGTGTATTATTTTTAGGAAAGGTAAAATTTGCTTCCCTACCTCTTCAACCCATTTCAATAGATCATCCCTTTATCTATTGGGGTTTTAAATTAATTAGTCTCATTAATTAACCTTTTAAATTGGGCCACAAGTGGATACTTATAGCCACATATTAATTTTACTAGATGAAAAGAAGCAATGGCTTTAAAAGAATAAACTGAATCTAGTGCCTTGGACTTCTATGAATTTTTATTCAAAAGGTTTGGTGTTATTTCTAATATAATTTTATATAATTCTATGTCATTTGTAGGGGATAAAATTATTAAATGCACTATCCAAAATGGTGTGTATATGAGTATTTCTTCAAATTACTATCCACAAGGCAATGGCCTTGTTGAGTCTAATAACAAAAAATTGTTAAATACCATTAGGATAACCATTGAAGACAATCAAAGGACTTGGTATTCGAAGTTAAAATAATCTCTATGAGATGATATGATCATCTTCAAGAGGTCTATTACTAATTCAACCTATAATCTAGTGTATGAGAGAGAAGCTAGATTGCCAATATCACTTGAGCTCCCTTCTATGGAGCTAATGAATCAATTGGAATTGTTGGAAAGTGAGCCCATAGAGGTGAGATATGTTGAAATTATGGAGTTAGAGGAACTCATAAATCATTCCATGTTAGCTATGGAGATACATGAAGTACAAGTAAAGAAAATATTTGATACAAGAGAATTTTCAAGGAATTTCAAATAAGGTGACTTGGTTCTCAAATTAGATGAGGATAGAGTAAAACTAGGAAGACACACAAAGCTTGACTCACTATGGAGTGATCCTTACATGATCTCAAGATGCAAGCCTCACAATGGCTTCCAACTAACCAAGATGGATGGTGAAGAGCTCCCAATCCCAGTAAATAGAATTCATATTAAGCATTATTATAGAAGATAATTTTTTATTTTTACATAGTAGTGTTGGATTTAATTTTACTCTAAGTATTGTTGTGAAAATGTTTTGGTAAATTTTTTTTTCACATTCCTCTAAGTGCTATTCTTGCACATTTTTTAGTTGGTAGTTGTTATAATTTTAAATTAAATAAGTGATTGTGTACAAGTAATTAAATTGATTGAGGGAATTTTTAGTTTAATATTTGGTGATATTTTCATTAATCCATAATGACATGGATAGAGATACTGGTCTTGAGTGTTTATCAGGGAAATATCCCAACAAAGTTACCAAAAATGTTGATAATTTTACTGCCATTGGTCAAAATTAATTATGTGTAGGTATTAAATAAGACTAAATTCATGGATTAAATAGTAAAAAATGGCTTAAAAAATATAATAAAAAATTCATCTGGTCAAAACCATGCTCACGAATAACTCACAAGTCCAAATTTTGATAGAGTTTTTTTTGTTCCTCTAACTAGCTAGTTACAAGCTAGTGAAGGTAATATTCAAATGATCGGTACATAAAAGTGATTTTTTTTTTTGGTTAAAATGGTATTATGAATATTTTGGGGACATTATTACATTAATATTACATGAATTTTTTTAAGGTTATATGTGCTTGAATTTATGAACACTTGTTAAGAAGAAAAGGTGCTCTAAAACCTTTCTTAAAGCCCAATGGCCCAATTTTAAGTAGTATGTTTACATTTTTGAGTTATTTGTTAAAAATTAAAAGTGGGGTGATATATTATAAACCTTATCCAATCAAAATTTTATGAAAAATAATTTTGAAAGGCAAAGGTACAGGTATCAGGGTTTTAAACAAGCAAGAGAGACAACTAGAAAAGATAAATTTTTAGGGGTTTAAGAGATTGGTTAATCACATCCAATGGTTGTAATGATGAGGGGGGTTATTAAATTTAATAATTAATTAGGTATTTATGCCTCATAAAACTCAATAAAATGGAAAAAATCATACATAAAGACATTCATAAATGAAATTATGCAAGCTATGAAACACTAAAAAGTGTATATTTTGAGTTTTATTAAATGAAATATCTTAAAATTAGACATAGAGTTATTTTTTTTTATGTAATATAATGTTTAAAAGTTTTTTTAGGTATTTATTATACCTTAATATAGATAAAATTTCAAAATATAGGTCTAATCATGAAGGAAACCAAGGTTTTTCACTATTTTGCTCACAAATATAATTAGAAATGAGTGTTTTAGGTCGTTACAATGGCACACAATTATTTGAGAGTGTGTTAATTGATTTATATGTATTAATAAATTATAATTAAATAAAAAAATTTAAAATGGGCTCAACCAATTGGAAAATGTCTCTAGGTCACCCTTAGGGTAGCAAACATGCATTTTTTTGTGAATTTTTATTTGAGAATTTGGTGAAGAGTTTTATAGATTTTAAATTTTTTAGAAGTATAAACAATTGAAACCTATAATTTGAGAATATTATGAGTGTTTGGTGAGGCTTTTAACTCATTTTAGACTCTCTACTCAAAATTAGGGTTTCTTGAATCCATGAAAGGACAAGAGAGCATAAAATGGCATTTTTTAAAGTTGTACATAGAGTTTGGATCTTAAATTTTTTTTTAAAGGTGTGTGACACCATGGTGATTATTTTAAAATATTATTTTCACTATTTATATATTAAAATAATGAAAATTCATCAATGTTTTGGTTCTCACAGTGCATTCAAGAAGCTTGTCAAGTTCCATAAGATAGACATATGGAAGAAGAATCAGTATGGAGAGTTGTTATTGTTATGATAAAACACATTAATATAAATAATATTTCATAAATAATTAAACATAAAAATGGTTATCACTCTCTAAATTATGTACTTTATTTAGGCTAAATTTAGTAAAGGTCAAGTCAAAAACAAGAAGCCTTCAAGGAGCCCTAGAAAAGTGGAGTTTGAAACATGAAAAAGTAAAAAAGTTTAGTTGAAGTATTGGTTAATATTTGAGGCCCTATTTTAATGAAATATAATCATTAAAGAATAAAAAATCAATATCTCTCCTATTATGCCCCCCTTTTGGGTAAATTTAGAAAATTCAAAAAGTCAAACATGCATGCAAGATGTAAGTTGAGATAGCTCAAGTCAAACTCCAGGTTACAAGTGAAGTTAAGTCAAGTCAAAATCCAAGATGGAATAAAGGTAACTAAAGTCAAAATTTAACATGCATGTAAGATCAAAAGGAGTTCAGTGAAAAATAAAAAGGGTCTAAATTGCTTACAAAGAGTTAACTAAAGATAGTCAAAGATCTCTTCAAGTTGAAGACTATTTAAACACATGCAACAACATTTGATTTAAAAAAATTCAAACTAACTTCTCTGCCTAAATTATACACCATATTACAAGGAGATCAATAAAAAATTCAATAAATGCTACGTATTAATTTGGAAGTTTGGATTTTTGAAGGTGGAGTTAAAGTTTTAGTTGAGGTAGGGGTGAATTATGACTTGCATGAGGATTCATCTCTAGCTTATTATTTTCTCTATCTTTATTTTCTATATATACGTTCATTTTTGAATGATTTGAGGGAATGATTTTAGATTATAAAAAACCTACTAAAATTTGTACTACATCACCTTTAATTAAATAAAGAGTTGAATTTCCCTCCATTCTCAAGTTTTCATGAAGTGTGTGCTTAAATTAATTGATGTAACTTAGTGAATGACTAATTTTCATATGTTTATGTCTAAAATTTTCACCTTTATATATATAATAATATCTCTTATAGGTCATACCTATGAACTAGGAATTTGACTCAAGAGAGGTGATTAGTATTGTGTTAGTCCAAAAATGCAAATAAATTGATAAAACCATACTAATTATCATACATCTCTAGGCCTAGTTACTAGGGTGAGCTTAATAATAAAAACAAATAGAAAACACAACTAAAAATTAAAGAAAAACAAGAACCATTCACCTTCCTTGGATGCTTCAAATGCTTGTTGTAGTGGCTTGCTCGACTTGTGCTCATGAAGTCTTCATCAAAGCAGGCTTGGCTATCTTCTCTTCTCCTTGGCACCTTGTGGCTTTGACTTGGATTGGCTCAATATTTTGGCATCATAACTTTGGAATGTGAGAGATCTTGGATTCAATTTGACATGGTAACTTTTCACAAATTAATCTTAAAAATGATGTTCTTGGCCTCTTTATTTATAGATTTCAAGAATGACCAGAATCAACCATGACCGTTCATCTCAAGATTGAGATGTGTGGTAATGGATTAATTGAATTATGTAATTAAAATCCATAATTATCTTCATCATGAATTTGGAATAAGGGACATTAATGAGGCATGGGAGGTAATAAAGGGGTATGGGAGACCCATAATCCTGATATTTATGGCATTTATGGCCTAGGGATGTCTTCCCAAGAAATGAGATCACCTAATGATGTAGATATTTAATATTAATATTTAAAAACAAGTTTTCAAAATTTTTTCATGAAATTATTAATTAGGCTCTAATTTGATTTAATTAGCTCTTAAGCATGATTAAGCACTTTGTGCACAAATTACTCAAATTGATCAGAATGCCTTGTTATTGGTCCTAAATTTGATTAAATTAGAATTAGAAGTCAATTCTAGATACATTAAATCCATTATACCATTTAGGATGTTACCAAAACCAAATAAAAAATACATTCATCTCATACAATAAATTTTATATAAAATAGCAATTTAGAGCATCGAGGTACAAAATTGGCATTTTGACTCAAAATGATCTGATCAAAGTTAATTGATCCATAAATTAGATTGCCCCATTTAGTGATACCATGGAAAAAATTGGCACTTGAATATGTCAATTTTAACTCAATTAATGTGCTTTAGTGTTTTTAGGCCAAATTGTGCATTTTGGTGGAAATTGGTCAAAACCTTGATTGGAGGTCATCAGTGGCTAGATTTAGGTGTATATAGTTTGCCCCTATTTAGCAAGGTATTGCAAGATATAAGCATAGTAAAATCTTCTCAAAGAATTAAAATTTATTATATGCCTATAACTGTAATGATGATAAACTAACTGTATGATGGTTTTCCCCCTTGAGGGAATGGTTGGTATAAGTAGGTCAGAAAATGATCCCTTGATAAGAAGTGAAATGAGGGGACCAAAGAAAGGAAATATGATGGGGTGAAAATATAATGATTTTGAAAAATTAGTCAAAATCACTGAGAATGCAAGTGGAATGATGTAAAATGGTTTGCCCAAAGGTGGTTATAAGCATTGTACCCTGATAGTGGCAATGTTATATGATAACACATGATTTTCCCAAAGGTGGTTATAATCATTGAGAAGATGGAGATGCCCTAGTTAGGATAGATAAATAATATAAAAATGTGCCCTTGTATGGGTGGAAAAAGTAATGAGCAATGTAGGTGGGATTGTGTATGATTTACCCATAGGCGGTTATAATCATTAGACCTCAATTATGGTAAAAATGATAAACTTGGCTGAGGATGATGATAAATAACACATAGGGTAATGATAAATTAGAATAACCTACTAGTAGGGAGATGCTCATCTAAACTATTAAAGGTGGAAATTCTTTAATGGTTAATTACTTTGTTTGGGATATGATTGGAATTAAATCGAGATGTCGGTGCCAAAGAGATGTTTATGTCACCATTGCTGAATAGACTTATTGAAGTTGAGGTTTGTTGTAACATGTGTCGATAGGAATCATGGTATAAAATCATGAGAACTTGGCAAAAATATGCATAAGGATTGACTCCCATAATCCAATACTCAATAGAAAATAATGCACCAATGATAGAAACCATGATGACAATATAAACATATGAATATGAATGGATTTAAGTATAAGTGTGGGTAAGGAATCACCTAATGAACACACATAAATTGAATCAAGGCAATAATGCTGAAAACAAACAAATAGGTAGACAAACAAACAAAATAAGTAGAAACAAACAAAAAAATAATGCAATATAAACCATATAAACATTGCCCCTAAAAAATAGGTAAAAACTTAATAAACAAATAAGATAGAGTAATAAAAGAAAAAGTAAGGGGGTGGCCGAACTATCTCTATATGCACTTGGCAAGTGGACTCTACCTACATAGTTCCATGGATGTAATATTCAATAAAAAAACTTTAGGCCAAATGTAGTTCTCTTAGAGAATGGAAAGAATGTGATAACTAATGAAAACAAACATAATAGATGTGATAGAAGAATAGGAATGGTCTTGAAAAATGGAAAGTGCATGAGAGAAAAGGCTAAAAAGGATGGGGAAACTAAGTGACAAGTGGTTTGCTTGCAACTTACTAAGGGTTCCCAAAATCCTTAAGGCAAAGAAATGGTCAATGTTTTTGGTTTTTTATAATGGTTTTATAAATGATTTTGGAATATTTTAAAGTATCTCAACTTGATCAAGAATGACAAGACACTAAATGGTTCAAGCTCACAAAATGGTGAGAGCATTCAAACTTAGGTTGCTTGCAAAATGGTGAGAACATTCAAACTTAGGTTACTCAAAAAATGGTGAGAGTATGTAAAGGGGGTGATTAAGATAATCTCAATAATTATCAGGTGTTGCCTACATATTCCTAGAGTAAAACCTCAAGTCATTGTAGTTCAACCCTTATAGTGGAGGAACTCAACTAGTGTAGTAGTCAATTCAAACAAAATAGGCATAGTTAGTAAGAAGGCATAGTATGGTAAAAAGGAAGTGGCAAGTTGGTATGTCAAGGCTCAATAAACAAATTTTGCCCCTAGTTTTCCCATAGATAGTTATAACTAGGACACAATGACATATATAATTGGTATTAATTTTCCCAAAGGTAGTCATAATTAGTAGCAAGATCAATGATAAAAAAAGAATAACAAATGAAGGATATAACTATCAAAACTTCTGTCATACTACTCTAAAATATGATCTCTATCTGAAGCACTTAAGACAACTAATGAAACTAATGAAATTCCTCAGTGTTAAAAATGCATAACAAATGGAAAAAACCAAGGTCAAATGGATTAGGCTTTAGAACACATTTGGTCAATAGATCATAAATGTAAAGTAGATATGGCTAAGACGACAGATAAGAATGACATTTATACAAAGAAGAATAGTGATAAAATAACACAATATAAAATGGTCCTTAAAAATAATACACCTTAGCACTCAAGCATAGTATTGATTGAGTTGAATAATATTCATTAGTTCAAGAAGTTCATCTCTATCTGGTGTAGCAATCCTATATGCTCTTGATCTATTATCTATAGTAATGATGAAAGGCCCTATCTAATTTGGTTTGAATTTACCTTTATGGTTCTTCTTAGTTGTGGTATTCTTTTGGTATTTTTTAAGAACAAAATCACCAAGTTCAAATGTTCTATACTTAACATGCCGATTGTAGTGGCCTTTGAGTTAGTTTTGATATTCTTGAAGATTGTTGAGTGAAACTATGTGTTTTTCATCAAGTAGGTCTAGCTCCTAAAGGTGAGCTACTGGATAGTCATGATCATCTAGGATATGCTTGAAAGATATGCATAGTGAAGGCAACTCAACCTCAATGAGAAGGATGGCTTTAGTACCATAAACAAGTGAGTATGGAGTGGATCTTATGGGAGTATGATGATTGGTATGGTATGCCTAAAGGATGGGGAATATCTGTAGGTGTTAATCATGATGGACATTATTGATAATTTTTTTGAGAATATTGATAGTGGTTTTGTTTGATGATTCAACATGACCATTACCTTGAGGGTAATATGCTATAGAAAAATGTTGTGTGATGTTATATTTGGTATATAACTGGTCTACATCCTTGTTCTTAAATGATCCTCTATTATTAGATATAATGTCATAGGGGATACCATAGTGGTAAATGAGCTAGTTGAAGATAAATTTGGAAATTTGCTTTTTAGTCATGTGAGGGGTATAGCTTCAACCCACTTTGTGAAATACTCAGTGGAAGTAAGGATATGTTTATGGATGTCAGATGAAGTGGGGTTGATATTCCCAGTGAGGTCAAGTCCCCATGTATCAAATGGCCATGGTATTAACATTAGTTTTAGAGTTTGTGCTGAGGCATGAATCGGATTAGCATGTCATTGACATTTGTCACACTTCTTTAATATGAAGCTACATCTGTGTCCATCGTGGGCCAATAATAACCAGTATGAAAGAGCTTTTTAGATAGGATTGACCTGCTAGAATGAGCTCCATATACTCTTTCATGAACTTCTCTTAATGCTAGTGTAGACCCTGTCAAATTTAAATAATGAAGTAGAGTTCCATCAAAATTGTGGTAGTAAAGGGTGGATCCAAGTAGAGTAGAATGAGTGGAATGATATAATAAAGGCTTTGGTTTTTCAAGATAGGTTAGGTGGTAGAAATTGGTCATGAAGGTAGTTGTAAAGGTCTGAGTACCAAATATAATTAGGACTAACAATATCACAAATCATTGCAATGGTTGAAGGTTCATGAGCTGGTGCAAATAAATTCTCAAAAAAGAATTGATATTCTTTAGCTTTGCTGTTTGTCTAATTAGAGAGCCGATAATAGCCATGGAATTTATAGTTCTATTACTAGCACTTGGCATATTCAAATTGGATATTCGTAATTTATTGCTATAGGGTATTGACCATAGCCTTATATGGAACCAACTTGTCATCTTTGATCTAAAAATGGTCAGTGACCTGATTGATGATTAATTGAGAATCACCATGAACCTTTAGATAAGATATATTCCATTATACTAATTTTTTAATTCCTATGATAAGTGTTTCATACTTAGCCATATGCTTTGTATAAGAAAAACTGATTTTGAATGATTTAGGGATTAGACCCCCCTATGGTGTAATAAATAATAGACCTACCCCTGATCCATGTGCAATAAATGAACCATCAAAATGTAGCTTCCAATGTTTCTCCCCAAGAGGTGTGTCAATGATGGTCATTATGGATTCATTATGAAAATGACATGTCATTAGCTTTGTGTCTGTAAGGGGTGATACAGTAAGTTGATCTACAAGGACCTATCCTTTGATTGCTTTCTGATTGACATACTCTCTATCAAACTCATTAAGAAGCATGATACATTTGGACATTATACCTTGTAAATATATTTTATATAGTAGATACTTGTGTGGATCTACTTTTGAAATGACCATGGTCTTATTGTTCAACATGTAATGGCACAGTTTTTGAGCTGTGAAGACCATGGCTAGAGAAGCTTTTTCAATAGGTGCATAGTGTGTTCATATGTGACCAAGGTATGGCTTAAGTAGTATATTGCATTATCTTTTCCATTGTTATCATGTTGAGCCAAAAGTGCCCCCAAGGCATTGTTGGTAGCTGATAGATACAACAAGAATGACCTTCTTGGCATAGGAGGTAACAAAATAGGTGGATTAACTAGATAGTCTTTGAGTTGTTAAAAAATTGTTTGGTAGTGGTCATCCCAATGAAATGCAACTCCATTTTTTAGAAGATGTGTAAATGGGATGACACTTATCTGCTAACTAAGAAATGAAGAATTAGATTGACTGGATCTTTCCCTATAAACTATGAAGTTACTTCAAATTGGTTGGTGGCAACATCTCAATTATAGCATGAACTTTGGCCGGATCGACTTCAATGCCCCTATGAGACATAATGAAGCCAAGTAAATTTATTTAGGTTACTCTAAACACACATTTATTTGGATTGATTTTGAATTTATACTCCTGCAATATTTTAAATATCTTATGTAGCACTGCTAGATGGTTGACCCTAGTTTTGGATTTTCCTAATATGTCATCGACATAGTCTTCAATAATATCATGCATCATATCATGGAATATGATAGTCGTGGCCCTTTGATATGTAGTTTCATCATTATTATGACCAAATGGCATTACCTGATAATAAAATTTTCCCCATGGAGTGGTGAATGCTATTTTATGTTGGTCTTCTGGTGCTATTCTAATCTAGTTGTATCTTGAATAGCCATCCATGAGTGAAATCATTTCATAACCTACCATGGAGTCGATGATCATGTCAATATTAAGCAATGAAAAGTCATTCTTATGATAAGCTTTGTTTATGTCTAAGAAATTAGTATAGATCTTGATTCTTTTAGGATTTTTTCTAATAGGTACAACATTAGATATCCATTCTGAGTAGTCAATGGACCGAATACATCCTACTTCTAAGAGTTTTTTCAACTCTTTCTTTACCAGGATAGAAATGTAAGGATGCATCTTATGTAGCTTTTGTTTCACTAGTTTTGCATCAGGATTGACCATAAAGTGGTGTAGAACCAAGGTGGGGTCCAAACCTGGCATGCTAAAATAAGCCCATGTAAAGATATCTACAAATTCTCTCAAAGAGATGTAAAAAATTCACATTCCTCCTCAATGAGGGATACACCTAATTTTATCCATTTTGGGTCCAAGGGAGTCCTGATCTTTACCTCTATTATATCTTCAACTACAAGGGTCAAACCATTTTCTAGGATAGTAGGCAAAGACTTGAACTATTGGACTATATCAGGGTCCTATGTTAGGACTTGTTCTTCAACATCTCCTAAGCATGATGAATTTGAGTCCCACAATGGGAGATCTAGCCATGTAAAAAAAATAGTTAGAAATGCTTGAAGAATTACATCAAATACTTGTTACATAAAACTAAAACTAGATCCATAGGCAAGTTCATCGTTGGTGGTCTCCTAGTCTAAATTTAAAGAAGAATGAACACCCCCATCTAACGATGCATGAAACAAGTTTTCACCACTAGACTGGCCTTTATCTTTAATTTTTCCCTTGTCAAAAAGTACCTCAAAGAGGTTTTCACTTGGGGCCCTTAATGTGTTTTTTTTTTTGGCTAAGGGTGTTCACCTACTTTCCAAAATAGGCTTCAGGATTCAATGTAATTGAGAATCCTGATTTATGATCTCCCAACAGACCATTGTCTCTAAGGCCTAAAAAGTCACAGAATGCCTCATCATTCTAAAACTCATCAATCAAAAAATTGGATTTTTGTTGGTCCCAATATATTAGTTGGGGATAGTATAATGGCAATAGGTTATGACAAATGTTTGGGGTGAGAGTATATATGACATTATTATCAAACACGCTAGTCTCAACTAGGTCATCAAAGGTGAGGCTATGATCAAAATCTACTTTGCTGTCGATATCATCATCACTAGCCACTAGTGATAGAATTTGAATAAGATATGTGGGGTCACCCCCAGGTAGTTTAAATCCAAGTCTATAGGGTCTTTTGTACTTAGTCATGGAAATTGGCTCAATGGTTCCTTGTTGATTTGGTCTAAGGCCTCTTCCTTCATAATCTTGATGCTCCATGATCCTATTGGGAATAGGATATTTTACACTTTTATAACAATTAACTTGGTTATCATTATACAACCATGATTCATCCCCTTTAAGAGGGTTTGATTCTAGGCTAGATGGTAGTACAAACATGATAGGTCCCTTATCTTTGTTCTTTTTCTGCCAATGCATTTGCAGGGTATTTTTAGGTCATCCAAAGGTCTTTGGATTTTGAGGAAGATTGTTAATATGGAAGGTATCATGGGTCACATACTCTCCTGGGCCATTATTTGAAATGGTGAAATGATTGGAAGCTTTAGGAGGTCGCATGTGTGAAAGGGAATCCAAGGTATTAGGATCTATGCAATTATCCTATGGAGGATCAATAAGTATGGCCTTTCCTTTATCTTTATTGAAACTTGGATTTATTTTGTATTGGTAATTATAGATTTGAAACTCGGCCTCAAGATGTTTGTAGTGTTCATTGGGTGTCAATCTCCTAAAATTGCATGACTTTAATGTAACCAAGGCCTACCTAGAAGCATATTATATGACAAATTAAGATCAAGAACATGGAAAAGTATATCATGAAGGCCCAATGATAAATGGTAAGATAATGGTGCCTTATGATTCTCTTTCCTAATTATCATAGGCTTTGATAGTTATCATTTTTAGCTGGAGATCTGCCATTGTGTACCCAAGAAGCTTGATGAGCTTTAGAGACACTATGTTGAGGCCTGATCCATTGTCTACAAGGACATGTTTGAATTTATGCCACTTTATATAAACTTATATTTATAATGGATTATTATGGAGCAGGCCAAGGGAAGACATATCACTTTTTCTAAATGTGACTTGTTGGGCTAGAGCTAGATGTCCAACCAAAGCTTGAAATTTGTTCTTATGGATTTTTGATGTTCACAATAAATCTAACATAGAAATTTGTGCTGGTGTCTTCTATAATTGTTTCACAATATCAAACTTCTTGTCCTGGTCAATGGTGAATGGTTTACTCTAAGGCTGAATAGTTGGTTGGATAACAGACAAAATGGCAAATGGTTGTGGACTTGGGATAATAATCTTTAACCTCTAAGTTGTGATTGCACAATCAAGATTAGATGTTAGACTAAAATTAATAAAAAATGTTGGGACTAGTGTAGGACTAGATAGGACAAGTCTTGATTGTTGGTACACTTGTATGTGGTCATGTGGCAAGGGTGAGTTATTAGTATATGGTCCAAAAGTGGGAGTCCTAATTTACTAGTTTTCCTATGTGCAGTCCCAGGCAAAGAAGGATTATCCATATAATTTGGTTGAGTGGTATTGTTTAGCAATGGTCTAGATTGATTAGTGTTTGGTCTGTGATTAATGAAGATGTTATTAATTCTACCCCTTACAATATGACCTATAACCCTATTGTAGTCATGTGCAACTGCATAGTAGGTTTGTTGGTTGTTATTGTTCTTACCTTGGTTTTGTCCATTATTCTAATGTTGTGGGTTTTATTATTGATTTTTCTGATCTTGCTTGTTTAGCCTTTAATTTTGATACTATTGATTTGGTTGTTACACTAGTTAGTGTTATTGTTGTTGTTGTTTCTAATTATTATACTTCTCTTAAGTGTTATGTTGGGGAAAGGGGTTTTGATAAAGCCCAAGAGTTTGATTGGAGGTGGAATCACTATTATCCAATGTTATCTCCCCATTCTCTAACATATTCTCAATCAAATGATTGATTTGTACACATCTTCATAGATTATTCTTGTTGACTTAATGATATTCATAGAATTCATTTTCATAGTACCAATCAGGATAAGGAATGCCTTATGGATAATTCTTTGGTATAGGCTAACTAATCAGATTAACAGTAGTAATTTTTTGAAATACAAAATCAATTGGCTCTCTTAGGTCACTAAAGACATGATGCATATGCACAATTCTCCTTAGAGGATGGGTTCATAATGGTAAAGGTTGCTGCATTTTTTATGTGGGTCTTGGATATTGTGCTTGTAGTATTGGTTGGAGAGGTTGTTGGGTAGGAGTAAGATGAAAAGTTGGTGCAGATGATGTTTGTACTATTTGGACATGATGTGACTCAATTACTCCATTACCCATACCATTCCTATTATAGTTAAATTGCTTTAGTCTATCTTGGTTATTGGCCTATGTTGGTTGTGATGCTTACACATGGATGTTGGTTTTGGCCACTTTCTTGATTGGTACCTTGATTCTGATTATTTGATGTAAGCTTGATGATCCCTTTATTAATAAATCCTCACTAAATCAACAAGCCTTTATCAATTATCTCCTTGAAAGTATGTGCACATTATAGTTCTAGATGATAAACTATCTCACTATGAAACTTTTTAGTAAACACAGTGGCTAATTATTTATCTAGTAACTATGGGTGAATCGACTTTCAAGGGCTCTCCATCATTGTAGATAAATTTTAAAACTCTCACCATCCTTTTATTTTGTTTGTGTTAAGTCAACCAATGAAATCTCATGTTCAAGATTATAGGAAAATGTGTTAGACAAATTTATTAGAAAGATCATCAAAATCTATTACTGAATTCTTGGGTAACTTTAAAAACCACTCCAAGGCTTATCTAGCCAAGCTCCTTGGAAACAACAACAAAAGGTATACATCGCTATATGTGACTAGTTGACATGCGACAAAGAACTCGATTAAATGGTCCTTAGGGTCACCTTTTCCTTTGTATTTATCAAATTTTGGTGGTTTGTATCTTGGAAGAAATGGTATTTGAAAGTAATCCATGTTGAATGGATAAGAATACACATCATCTAACTTAAAATTTTTAGTCTATTTCCCAACCTGAATGATAACAATTGCATCCTTCATCTGTTACAATTCTTGGGATAGGAAACTAGAAGGAATATTGGTTTGAGAGAGAACATTGGTTTGGGTAGATGGTTGGGAGGTCACAAGTGGGACACTTTGACTAGGGTATGATGGAGATATATATTGGGGTATATTGGTTTGGTTGGGAAATGGACTAGGAATATGTATATGTGGATTAGGATGTACTTAAAATTGCACATTTCATTGTGAAATATTCTGGTTTAGGTTGGCTATGAAGGTTTGAATTGGAGGACTTTTTGGTTGGGATGGAGGGATATAACTATATTGTGCTTTTTATGGTTGAAAAGGGACATGCTACTGACTAATTGAGCCTTGTTTTTGAGTGGGAACTTGTGGACCAAGACCCTATCTCTAAACTTATGGCACATTTTGAATTGATTGTTATCTAGTAGGTACTTGAGAAACATGGGAGACTCCTTATTACATGAATCCTTATTTGGAAGTGAAAGCATGTTGAAGATTCAACATCTATCACTGACCAATATTTATACATTGTTGGCTAGTCAATGTTTGGTTTTATATTGGTACACTGGTATATGATTGAGGAGGTATATTTACCACTACCTGACAAGGTAAAACATTAGTTGCCCCTTATTAAGGTGGAAATATATTTGGCCTTTTTTGCATTAGTATACTATATTATGTCAACTATTGTGGAATACTACTCATCACTTATTGAGGAGTAGGATTCATCACATTCAACTATTGAGGTATGACATTGGTTTCTAGTTGACTACCTAATCTTATTAGTTTCAAACTTGATGAAGCAACTAGTTGAGGTTGGGATGCAAAAAATCCTACTCCCTAGTATGATGGTCCACTCATGGTATTAAATAAAGGCACATGTTGTTGACTAGCTATTTGTGTGTTACTACCACTTTGATTTGGATTGAACATTGTTGGCACATTGTCCACTATATTTTGCTCATTATTCTGTGTAGAATAAAAAGACACTTTGTCAATAATGGGCATATACATCAAGTTGTCTACTAAAGTGTTTTACATGAATGGGTCTAAACTCTAATTATATTGACCAATTAACTCTATCAAAAATCCTATTGAAGGAACTAAGTCAATAAGAGGTTTGCTCACCATGGTCATCTGATTGAAGTTGTGTGATAGATTTAGGTAGGTTTGATATGCCATCTGTATTTGGTTAAAGTGGTCTTCCATGAGGTTTTTGGCTTTATTAGGAATATTAAGGTCTTGATACATTGTTTAGACTAGAGCCAAAGGATTTCTAGAAGAAGCATGTTGATCATAAATTATGTTGTGGGGCATTCTTACTAGGCTTGGTAAATTCTCATGAGGTAAGTTTGCTAGAAACTTGGCCCCTACCTCTATGGCTCGAACCAAAACCTTGTCTTTATTCTGTAATAAATGATGATAAAAAAATGGATCATACATGGAAGGAATATTAGTGGAGCATGAATGTTGAGGAATCGGTTTGTCAACTATGAGTATTATAGCTAGGTATTATGTGGTTTATTCTTGGTCTTATTCTGAATAAGGTGGTGTATGAACCAAATAGTTAACCAAAATATCTCATCTTTGTGACCCTAATTGAGTATTATAATAGGGATAAAGATCCATCTCATAATCAATATTATCCACGTAGGGGTCTTGCACAATTTTTCCTGTGTAACCATATTAATAATCCATGGATTATACATGAGTCCACTATGAGTGTAGGAATACATGTTGGGATCCATAGTCAATGCTTTGTGATATAAAGGGAAGAGAGTTCTACAAACTTTAAAATGACAATGTCTAAAAAGATGATGTTCAAACTTGGTCTAGATTCATCAAAAGGATTAAAAGGTTTATGCAAATATTTATGATAACATAAGCTAACATTAAGTGTCTAACATTATACGTCTTACACAAAAAGATTAAGTAAATGAACCAAAAATCAAAATGCCAAACACTAAGGTCAAAGTGTTTCAAATTAGTCTAATTTATGAAATTAAAAGTTGTTAGGTCTTTTGGCCAAATGTGGCATCAAAATATAGGCTCAAATAAGGCATGCACTAGGACTCTTGGCCAAACGACATCAAAAGCTAGACTTTGAAAATAGATGAAATTATTAATCTAATAAATTTGAAACACTTATAACAAACGTTAGGCATTTGATTCTTGGACATGGACTTGATCAAATAGGTATAAGGTATGAAACAAAAGGCACTTTAGAGATAGTTTATTTTCTCACAAATAATGGTATAAAACTTGGTTCTTTTGACAAATAAGCTAGACAAAAGTGAACGGTGTAACTATGCTAGACAAAGGTTCACAAAAGTATACTCGAATTGGTTTGAAAATGTAGGAAAAAATTTGAACTCTATGCAAGAGGGCCTATGAAATAATATCTAAATTTTTTTGGACAACATAACAGTGCTAGACTACCCAAAATATGTGACAAAATTCTTGTTTCAAAAACTCTCTAAGGCAAAGATAATTTCTCACAAATTTGACAGTGTAACACTACCTTTTTTGACTCAAAATGTTGTGGTGCATAGAATAAAAGTGCAAGTTTTAGCATGAAATGACTTAAGTCTATCAAGTGATGATAACGATCATGAGTCTTAAATGACCTTCAACCCAAATTAGAAATTAAACCTAAGTTCCCTCAAGTTTAGTGTAAATGGTGAACCCACTTAACACATCAACCCTATGAACTTATAAAGGTGAAATTTCAAATTTAGATTATAAATTAAGGACTTAAAAAAAATTGGAAAAGGTCTAGACTCAATTGGGCAGCTTAACTACACCTAAGTCGATGATATAACTCCAAGTTTTGATGAACTTTAAACAAGGCAAATTGATGATTTCAGGTGGGCAACATAACACCTCTTTATTCAAAGGAAAATGAGGACCATGTGTTTGGTTTTCATTATTTGTTTACACCAAGTTTTGAATCCAAACAAGATTTTAATCTAAGACAAAACTAATGAATTAATCGCTCTTAGATCTTAAATTGACAAGGTTGCTTGGTATTGTTAAAATCCATCAATATACATCATTTGAGAGGATTTTAAGGGTTCATCCAAAAGTAAATGCACATTATATAGTAGGAATTTTACACCCACCTTATCTCAAATGATAGTACTATGATATGGACCTTGAGGTGCACCTTTCACCAACAATACTTTTTTGGCAAGTGGAGATTTCTCTAAGATCTATAAGTTTCTAAACGTTCTAGGGGAATCAATTACACAATGACTTTCATGTTAAACAATGCAAAATAAAAGCACAAATTTTAGGTTCATATCACTTGGATTGTTGTAAAAAGTTCTAGTCCTTTTTTCAACCACTACATCCTACTGTTCGCTCAGTGTAGTGTGATGTCCAAAGTGCCACTATGTCCTATGTGTAACTCTAATATGGAGCCAAATGAAGTCAATGCTAGGAGGTGAAATCCTGGGTCAAAGCTTCCCTAATGAAATCATGTGAGGTCATGATGTCCCCCTAGTAAGCTAAGTTTACATGAAATAAAGAAAGCATAAAATAGAAAGACTTTAGGGTCATTGTCAAGGTCACCTAATACTTTTGTGAGTTTTTGAGGAGTGATTTAGATGATGTTATTTCTATGCCTTGGAATAGGTAATTTACAAATAAGGAAAGTGATTTTGATTCCAAGGGTTCCCTAAAGGGGATAAATGGAAGAGAATACATGTAACATCCTTGTATTTTGTGAAAACAAATTGCTAATTGAAACAATGAAAACAAAATTGACAAGTGTGTTCAATTTTAAGCCCAAATGAAAGATTTGGTGGTATTCATTTGACCCTTTGGTATTAAAATTATAAACTTTGAAAAATAATGCTAAGAACTTACTTAAGAACCTAAATTTTATATTAAACACCAAAATAATTTTCCTAGTTCATTTTGAAGCATAAAAAAGATGATTTAAACACATTTTAGTAATTTTCCAAGTTGGTCATGAAATAAAAATGTTAGTAAGTGGTTTAGATTTGAAACATTTTTAAAGATGAAACAATTAACTTAGGAAAATGAACTCTCAAGTTGACATAGCTGAGTTGGGATTTGAGTCAGAGTGAGGTAAGTCAAGTCAGGATAAGTTGGGATCTGAGTTGGGGTGAGTTGGGATCCGAGTTGGGGTGAGTTGGGATTTGAGTTGGGGTGAGTTGGTATTTGAGTTGGGGTGAGTTAGGATCTGAGTTGGGATCCAAGTCAAGATGAGTTTGGATCTGATTTGGGATTTGAGAAAAAAATTATGAGCTCCAAAAAATAAGCTTTTTACTCAAATCTTCACTTTTTTTGCTTCCACACTCTAAGATCTTACATGACAATGGTTAGTATGTCACTTGTATGTGTTATTTGATGAAATTTTTGGGGTGCTGTCTCACCAGACATGCCATTATGTGAACTAAGAATTTGACTCAAGAGAGATGATGGGTATTATGTTAGTTCAAAAATGTAAACAAATTGATAAAAACACACTAATTAGCATACATCTATATGCCTAGTTACTAGGGTGAGCTTAATAATAAAAACAAATGAAAAACACAACTAAAAAGTAAAGAAAAACAAGAATCCTTCACCTTCCTTGGATGTTCCAAATGCTTGTTGTAGTGTCTTGCTTGGCTTGTGCTCATGAATTCTTCATCAAAGGAGGCTTGGCTATCTCCTCTTCTCCTTGGCACCTTGTGGCTTTGGCTTGGCTTGGTTCAATATTTCGGCATCATAACTTTAGCATGTGAGAAATCTTGGAATCAATTTTACATGGTAACTTTGCAAAAATTAAGCTTAAAAAATGATGTTCATGGCCTCTATATTTATAGATTTTCAAGAATGACTAGAATTAACCATGACCATCCATCTCAAGATTGAGATGTGTAGTCATGGATTAATTGAATTATGTAATCAAAATCCATAATTATCCTCATCATGAATTTGGAAGAAGAGACATTAATGAGGTATGGGAAGTAATAAAGAGGCATGGGAGACCCATAATCTTGATATTTATGACATTTATGGCCTACGGATGTCTTCCCAAGAAATGAGGTCACATGATGATGCAAATATTCAATATTCATTTCTAAAAACAAGATTTCAACAAGTTTCCATGGAATTATTAATTAGGCTCTAATTTGGTTTAATTAGCTCTTAAGCATGATTAAGCACTTTGTGCACAAATTACTAAAATTGATTAGAATGCCTTGTTATTAATCCAAAATTTGATTGAAATGGAATTAGAAGTTAATGTTAGATGCATTGGATCCATTATCCCATTTAGGATGTTGCCAACACCAAATAACAAAGACATGCATCTCATATAATAAATTTGATAGAAAAGAGAAATCCAGAGCATCTAGGTGCAAAATTGGGATTTTGACTCAAAATGATCTGATCAAAGTTAGCTATCCCATAAATTACATTGCCCTATTTAGTGATAACCTGGCCAAAATTTTCACTTGAATATGTCAATTTCAACTCATTTAATATGCTTTAGTGTTTTTAGGCCAAATTGTGTATTTTGGTAGAAATTGGTCAAAAACCTGATTGGAGGTTATCGGTGGCTAGATTTAGGTGTCTATAATACAAAGTGTCTAAGTTTAATTTCTACCTAATCTAAAAATGAATTCAGCCATTGTTCATTCTTTCTAAGCTAGTTTGAGTGTGAGTCAAGACTTATGTGCGAAATACTAATTTAAGAGTCATTGTATGAGAATGAAGTGAATGTGTGTAAGTTATTTATCTTGAAAAGTATGTTAAGTACCTAAATAATTTACTTTTACATTGGTGATTCAACCCAAATTTTTAGTTTTAATTTCTATTTTTAGTTTTAGTATTATTCTTTTTACCCTTTTCCTAGTCAAGAAAGCACTATTTGAGAGAGTTTAGAGAGTTGTGGGTGAGTGTAATAAATGTAAAAAACCATTAATATAGAGATTATCTCCAACATAAGGTCATCCATACCTTGGAGATTTTCTATTATATCAACAAGAGTGAGAATAAGCACACATTCTTTCAAGGGTGTACTTCTAAGTGATAACACCACCTTCCATGGACTTAAATTTGGTGAATACATTGTCCTTCCATCATCTTCCTCTCACCCATAATATCAAAGAAACTATTTAGAGAGGTTTATTTCATATAATGAATCCTCTACTAGAAACATTACATCATGTTCATTAGAGTCAACATTAGAGTCAACACAAGTCTTATCTGCATCAGGATCATGTCCAACACTGGTATTTGAATCAGATTCTTTGTTAGAATCATAATCCTTAATTAATGTTTCAAATGGTGACTGTGCATGCCTTATTGAGGATACCTCTAAAATAGATATCAACCAATCACAAGGCATATATTTTTATTCTAATTAGGATGATGAATTCATAAATAGTTTTTACAAGCTTTAGCTATCAAAGATAGTTAGAGTGGATCTGATCCAACATCATATGCATGTCTTACAAATAGTCTTAGTGATACTTTTACTAATATTGAGGATGTTTTATATGATATCAAAACTGGGTCTCCTAAGAACCCCTATTAGGACCATGTTTCCCTACCACCACTCATTGACCTAATCCTACCATCTCCCTCACCTTCATCTATCATAGCTCATTTTATTCTCATCAATGGTGATTTAATCACCTCCATCCATAGGGATGAATAATAACATATATTGTTGGATCCTTCCTCAAGATATATAATATGTTCCACAAATACAAAGGTCTAAAACCATATTCAAAAAGTCATACATGATGATCAAATCATCTTTGATCCAATGTCAAAATCAAGAAAATTCAAACCATTGACCTAATTAGAAAGTGTCTTCCCATAGTGAAATATTATTTGAGGTACTAGGGGACCATCAAAGTCAAAATAATAATCATCTATCAAGTTAAAAATCCAATTCCTTTAATGAAAACCAAAATCATGCACTAGGGGGTAGTCAATGACTAATCCAGTTTAAAGATCAACTTCTTGTCAAGAACATTATCTGTATGGTCAATGAGCTATCAAATAAAATAATTATCATAAATTTAAAGTGTCTTGGATATCTTAAAGTATTTTATCATATGACACGAATCAAATACAAAATGTCAAAAATATCCAATGGTGTGTGCAACTAATAGTCCCACCTCCCAATCACCCATCATAGCTCCTTATTGTGATCCTATCATCCATTTGAATCCTATACTCTACCATCAAATATAAACCCTAAACCCATACATTTTACACCTCACAAACCCATACAACATTGTCTCTTATAGGGGTTATGAAGACACCTAGTTTAGATGACCAAATGGATCTAACTCAAGAATCAAATACAGTCACAAGGACATCAATACATCCAACATTGACAACATAAACCTAGTATCACATATCTCTAGAATAGGTGTTTATTGAAGATCATGAAAATGTTTACATCTTGCTTTCATATCTAATGAATTGAGATGCTAAGAACTTCAAAAAAATAAAATAAAAAATTGAAAACTAGTTTCTTGGTGCCTTGGGTAAGTACCATGATAAAAACTAGTTTTCAACATCATGGTAAAATAGTTTATTATCTTCTTGGTACCTCAACACTTGGGGAAAAAAATAATCCATTGTCAATCCCATCCATGTCATCTAGGGTTATATTATCCCTCAGTCCATTACTCCTACCGATCATCTTCCATCATATATTTCATCTTATCATGTCCATAACGTTTTCTAGTATTGAACTTTGTAAGGGAGTGGAATATGTCTTAGGAAATATTCTAAAATCATCATAAAATATCCTCTAATAGGCACTCAGGAAAATAGATATATGGTTCCTTCATGATGTGGTCATTAGCAATCCCTAGTCCATTCTTCCTTAGTCTTCATCCCCTTTGTTGGAGATTTTTTAGTGATGTCATATAGGTGTCCTTATGAGTGGATGAAGTGATTTAATATCTTAAGTAGTAATGATAAAGTGTGTAATATGCTTGTTCTAGTGTGCTTGAAGTTATTTTGGTTGATCTTTAGTTTTGGCATGGTTAGATATGTTCAAGGATGATTATGGTGATTGGAGAATGTGAAAGAGGTCCATAAGATGTTATCTATGCTTTGAGAAATTGTGTGCATAATTAGAATTCATCTAGTAGTCCATATTTTTCATCTAGATAGTTTAGGTCTAGTGGCAAAAAAATTGAGTAGGCAGTTTGTTGACATCACCATTTCCATGTGTGAATGATTCAAGGGGAGTTGGTCATATGGTTGTGATCACATTAGTCCCTAGTTGATATGCGATAAATCTTCACTCATGCATCAAAGCACAACTAAAGATATGAGGGTGTAAAGTTAGCTTCTCAGTCAAAATTCATTATTTTCTCATGCTTATCCAAATTTGTAAAGTGGCAAGAAGAACCAAGTAAGATTTTTGATGGTGGCATATCTCACATGTGCGAACATTTCAAGAGGAGATGATCATATGGGTTTGTTTAGTTTTAAGCCTAGTTTATTTACACTAAATCTCATATCATGCAATTGAAGTGCATCAAAAGTTATGTAGGAGAAAAATTAGTCTTCCAAATAAGTTCTAAGCATAGTTGGCTCTGTGATAAAAGACTTTGATAAGGTATTTTAATGGCGATATATCTTGTACACATGAAGGTTCTAGGAGCATTTTTTTATATGAATGTATTCTCCTATGTAAGGAAATAATATGGTCCAAATTTGAGATCATGCATCTAAGTGAAAAATAAGTTATTAAGGTAAACAAATGACTACTTAGGCAAATAAGTAAGGTTACCATAGTCAAATTTTCACATGTTAAAGTTTGAGCAAGATCGATAGAGTGCGTTTGATCTAAGAAGTCAGGAAGAAATAAGATGAAGAAAAGTACATGATGTTTAATGACTAAGAAAAGGTAAAGGATAAATATCCAATGGTGAGAGGGTGTTCATACAAATTGATTCAATGGTGAGCATTGATAGTTAAAGACCTAGTTGATTCATAGAGATCAATAGAGCATGTAGAGTCAAAGTTTCAAGATTATATGAGATGAGGTCAATGTGACTAAGGTTTAATATTTGAGCATTGGTACCTATGTGTTAAAGATAATAAAAAATCAATGGTGCATATTTTATTGAAGTAATGATGACACAATATGAAAGCATAGTGTTTGAAGTTTAACTATGCCCGTTTGAATTTAAATATTTGAAGTTTGCAAAGGAAAAGACCAGTGTCTATGTTTTGTGCCATATCTTTCAATCTATGTAGAATTTAATCATGGTTTAAAAATAAAAGTTGTAGAGGATTCCAAGGAACATATAGAAATATTAATTCTAAGGTCTAATTATATATATAGACAAATACATTGATATCTAAAGTTGACTATGTGTTTGTGCATGTTCTGTAAGTAATTTGAGAAGGGTAATTAAGCTCATTTTGATGTTGTTTTGATTTCTCATGATGACTTAGAATTTTGAAATTAATTTAGAATCCATGGGGATGATTTGTGTGGTTTTTAGAGGTGTGATTAATCATTATTATATACAAAAAAAAGTTAATAAGTTTACTATATGTTTGTTCATAGTGTTTTTGTGCACTAGGTTAATAATTGAGTTGTTTGAGCATACGCAGATGTGAGCATGAGTGATTGTGATCATTTTAAGATGTCTTATAGGACATAAGGAGTGTACCTATGTATTTAGAAGTGGCCTTGTGTTTATTAAATTGATAAATGGGTGAATAAGTCTCTATGAGACCTATAAGGGCTATAAGGGCCTTATTAAAAGGTGTAGTTACTTAAGGGTGACCCATAGGTGATTTGGCCGACCTATGAAGATTATTTTGAGATATGTGTTCATGTGAGAGATATATTACTGGATAAGGGATGCATAATGGATGACCAAGGTATTATTTATAAAGTATACTCTATAAATATTAAAATCAAAGATGGTTATTTCTAGATGTGTGAGCAAGAGACTTGGGAAAGATTTGAGAAAGATTTATATGTGCGAGAGTTGAAGAGTGAAGGAAAGGAAAGGATATTGAGAGTGAAAAAATATTGGGTTGATAGTAGATAATATTAAGGACTGTATATATGATTTGTAGGTCATTTTTTGATGATAGTATAGTGTTCTTATAGTTTGAAGTTATGTGAAGAGATCTGAGTGTGCATATGAGGACTGTTTGAGTGAATAAGGAGAGAGATTGTGACATACCTATGTGAGAGGCTTATATGAGATAGAGAGAGAGAGATTTTATGTAGTTTTAAAATAATCAAAGGTCCATCATCAGGTGTTGAATATATCAGTTTTAAGGTGGAAGTGTTCATTTCAAGGAGGGTCTAAAGGACTTGATCTTCCTTAGGGGTAGTTGCTCCTTGAGAAACAGGGTTTCACTAAAGACCTTTGGTCAAAAGGACTTGATAATTTTAGGGGTAGGTTCTCCTTGTGGAACTATTTTTTTACTAAAGGCCTTAGGTTAGAAGGACTTGACCAAGGTTCCAGATCAAAAGGACTTGATTAGTCTCTTATTTATGATCATCTTATAAGATAGTATTCTATGTGTTTTTAGACTTGAGAGTGGGTTTTATTCACCAAGAGGGTTTCCCATGTAGATCTTATGTTGTGTATATGATATTACATTATGTTCATTATTCACTTCTATGAATGATCTATATGCTTCATGAATGATTTTATTGAATGCTTAAGTATTTGCAAGGGTTTAGAAATTGAATTGGATTATTTTCCAACATAATTCACCTCCCCTCTTAGTGGATTGTACATCTAATAATTGGTATTAGAGTAGCTCCTTAGTGAAAATTTTAACCACTTAAAGGTGATCAAAGATACAATGGTTGACAAAGCATTTATGGCTTTTTTAAAGATAATATAGTTTGTGCTTTATCAAAAGTTAATAATGTGAAGACACAAGTGCAAAATCTAGAGGCAACAATCAAGAATCTATATGTTATGGTAAATAAAGGTCTCAATCAAAGGATGGAACAAAGTGAAAATAAAGTCTTGAATTACTTAGATGTGATCTTATCCAAGTATAAAAAGGATTTTAGCTCCACCAAAAGGATCAATAATGAAAATCCATTGAGTGATAATGGTCAAGAGAAAAGATGGTCAAACATGAATAATGTCTTCAATGGGTATTGCTTCCCTTGTAATCAATTTGGTCATAGATATAAGGATTGTGCTCTCTCTCTAGAGATAAAAAGAATCTAATATGTTACAAATATAACCAACATGGTCACATAGCCAAGAAATGTAACAAAACCTTTTGGAAAAAGGATAGATAAGTCATTGACACTATTAAATAGTTTAAGAAGACCAAGTCTAAAGAAGAAAAGAAGTTAAATCCAAGTAGATCACAAAAGGAAGAGTCATTGTTTGTTCAAGTAGATTTGCATACTCAAGAAGATGAGAACAAGATATGGTTCATTGATAGTGGATGCTCAAATCATATGACATGAGATAAGAGAAAATTTATCTCTCTCAAAAGGACCAACCCAGGTGTAGTTAGATTTCGTGACAACAAATATTCTAACATATTTGGCAAAGGTACTATGAGTTTGGACAATGGTCATACTAAAATTGAGAATGTCTTATATGTAAAAGGTTTGAAACATAATCTTTTAAGTGTGAGCCAAATGTGAAAGCAAATAAATATTTTAACTTTTCATGATGATGTATGTGACATAAGGTAAAATATGACAAATTAATTGCAAATGTTCATAAAATAGATAAAAAAATGTATGTATTCCATGAATCCAAGAAGATAGAGTGATTAATTAGTCAATTAGAAGAAATTTGGATTTGTCATAGAAGGCTTGGACATATAAATTTTGATAATATGATAAAAATTAGGTCAAAGGGGTTGGTAAGGCATATGCCTAAGATTTTCAAGATTCCTCATTCTATTTGCACGTGTCTTCATGGGAAGTAAACCAAGAGAAGATATAAAACCAAGGAATTCTCATCTACATAGCCATTGGAGTTGATCCACACTGATCTATGTGTACCTATGAAAAATCAAAGTATTCAAGGTAATAGTTACTTCATGCTTATCATTGATGATTTTACTAGGATGACTTGGATATTATTTTTTAAATAAAAATTAGAAGAATTTGAAAACTTTTTGGCATTAAAATATCTTATGGAAAATGATAAAGTTTCAAATATTAAGTGTTTGAGATCAGATAGAGGAGGTGAGTTTTGGTCTCATAAGTTTAATGATTTTTATGAAGAAGACTATATTCTACTGCTAGAACACCACACAAAAATGGTGTGGTTGAAAGGAAGAATATGATTATTGTTGAGATGGGTAAAACTATGATTCAAGATGCAAAACTATCAGATGGATATTGGGAAGAGGCATCCAAAACTTTTGTGTACATCCTAAATAGGTGTCAAATCAAATTAAATGGTAATAAGACTCCTTATGAGTTATGGACGAATTGAGTGAATAATGTTAAACATTTTAGAGTGTTTAGAAGTAGGTACTTCATCAAAAGAGATGAAGATAATCTTGGAAAATTTGATTAAAGATATGATGAGGCATCTTCTTAGGTTATTCTTCTATTAGTAATGCCTATAGGTGATTCAACAAGAGACTTCAAAACATTGTTGAAAGTTCAAATGTAATGGTACATGAGATAAGTAGAGTCAAGAAGCAAAAATTGTAGGTAAGTGACTCAATTCAGAATACCATTGCCAATAATGATGAGTTATCTATTCAAATAGATGATGAAGATGAAGAGGAGGAAGAAAGACAAGATACTAAAGCTCCATCTAGAAGAATTTAAAAAGATCATCCAATCTCTCAAATTATTGGAAATATTGGTGCAAAGTTGTAGACTAGAAGGAGAATGTTGATCAATCAAAATCAATAAGACTCAGCTCTGTTATCCATGATTGAACCCAAAACATTCATAAAACTTAGCTATGTAATTAGAAATGCATCATATCTATAAATCAATCCTGACTCAGAGGAGATAGATCATACCTACACTTCTGATTGGGAATAAATTTGTTAAGTAAAGAGCATGATCAATATGAGGATCCACTAGACTTAATTAGAGGATCACTTGTCACAATACACCATGCTAGGAAGGGTTTCAAAGCCTATAGTCTAACATAATCATGCAACAACCCTAAAAGAGTCTTAGGTTTAATGTTCACTCTATTCTAATAAACAAGAAAGTAAATATAATCTAGTGCACACCAAAACTTGTGGCATAAAGTGGGGGTTAGAAATAAAACAAACTAAACTAAACATGAATAGAAGACATATACTCATGTTAATGTATAAAAAATCCTAATGAATGGAAGATAAGCAAAACTACTTTATTTATCTACTCTTACAATGGAAAAATAAAGTTAGGAATACTTAACTTAAAGATGGACCCATCGAGCCTCAATCTCTCCCTTGGATAAGGTGCTTCACAAGGGATTGTTATGGTATGTAAGGATAACAAAGATAAATCAGATCTAGGATACACAACCTATCTATGCATCCAAAAGACTACTCCACAGGATAAGATCCATATCTCTAAAGAAAGTATGGAACCCTAAGCTTTATTCCTCAATTAGAATGGTTAATTAATAGATGTTTGTTTGCACTTTTTTTTTTTTGCTTCTCTCTTCTCAAATGGTTGGAATTATTTTTATATGTATAGGTGGATCTTACCCTTATTTATGTTGAATATGTCTGCTATATAGGGTCAACCTAGTCAACCCTATATGTTTTTAGGACATAAATCACTAGGTCCCAAGCTAGGTTGGCCGAAGGGATAAAAAATTCCAAGTAAAAAATATCCCTAAATAATATAGGGTTGACCCATTTGAACCTATACAGTAATCAGAGGCTAAAAACTATACAAGGTCAACCTAGTCAACCTAGTACAATTAATTGGTGAAAGGGGGTCAAGGCAAGAACAAGGATGATAAAGCATGATAAATGTTTAGAATGGGTAAGAATAAGAATAATAAGCTTAGGGTAAATGGTTTTAGGAGACAAGTGTGTATATGTCAAGTATAAAAATGGACAATAATCTTACGAAGACCAATGGTTTACCCACCCCTTTCTCAGTGCACCCCTTAAGGTATGCACTTAGAGAGATTGAGACTCGATGGGTTCTTAGAAGATAAAAAGTGTTAGTAAGTGATAAAATTTTGAAAATATTATGTGTATACATATGCCCCATTCAAAGCTCATCATGTATCATGTAAATGAAACACAAGATGGTGCTTTAAGAAATAGAACATGATGACACACAATGCTGATGCTAAGTAAAGTGCAGTAATTAGCAAATAAAATAAATGAAAGGATAGAATTAAAAAACACATACCTTTAGTTACCTTAATGTTGTAGATAAAGAAGTAGATAGTAAGAGATGTGAAGGCATCTAATGTGAAGAGCATTAGGTGAACCTATAGAAGTTAGTGTAAAAAATAGCCAAAAATAAAAATTTATGGAAAATAGGCATGTGATAGTGGAAAATATTCTCTACATCATTATGAATGTAATGTAGTTTACGATTTTAAAAATGGATAAATAGAAACACAGATATAGATAAAATAAGGAATCCATCATAAAATAATTGAAAGATTTGAATTGCTGAAAAGTTTTTTTTAAAAAAAAGGGGAAAAGACAAGTCATTTGGTTATTTTGACTTGTGAAGGAGAGAAAAAGAGATCTAGAGACCAACTGAACTAGATGTCAAAGAGATGACAAGCTAGATGAGGGGGAGCTCTAGGAGTAGTAGCGGGTGTACAATAGGTATGCAACTATGAATCTTACACCAATTTTGGAGTAATTTAATAAATTTAGTGTATTTTTAGAAAAAAATAATTTTTAGCATTTCTAGATTATAGAATGAAGCCAAATTTAATTCTATAGGTATGAAAAACCAAGATGGGAAATGGGTTTGAAGAAATTTGGGAGAAAATTGTCAAAATATATTTTTTAGGAAATGCAAGGGATCGACAAGGACAAACCACATTGTTGACCCAGTAGGTATGTGTTGACCCTGTATGTTTTATAGACTACTAACCTAGTATAGTTTTGATAATTGATCCAAAAAGTCCAAAATGATAATGCATTACTAGGGAGGGGAAGAGAAGAGGGATGACTTAGATTTAAATTCAACTGGGTAAAAATAAGGAAATTTTGGTCAAACTAGGTTGACCAAAGAACCAAAATGGTACAAAAATGTGTGCAAAAGGCTAAAATAAGGCTAGAATGACTTGAAATGACCAAGTAAGGGAAAAAAGGACCCAATAGGCTAAAAATGAATGAATTAAAGCAATTTAGGCTTGTTTTTGATTGAAATTATAAAAATAATGTATTGTGATTATACATGACATGAAGGATATAATACATCTTTTATTATTTCCTTATTATAGGGATGACCCAGATTTTGGAAATTGGTAGATGCATCATGGCTACCAGATCTACTGGAGCATTTGATGATAGAAGATAGAGCTAGACTAGTATTTGTAGGCCTAGGAGGGATAGTTGATATGTGTAGGATTCCCCTAAGTACTGATCTATTAGTCATGTTCCTAGGATGTTGGTAATGATTGAATAACACTTTCAAATGGGAGGTAGATTGGGATGTGGTAGAGGTAGATATCACTCTAGAGGATGTACATTCCATCTTAGGGATACTAGTAGTAGGAACACTGGTGACTACAAGTATACCAAACAACATGGAGGAGAGGAGAGCCTTAGACATGTGGGCCACAAGCTCAAATATGATATTAGTAGGCAAGAGAGTTAGTATGTTCAACATATATACATCATAGATTTTAAATATTCAAAAAGCTATGATAGGGATTGTGACACAATGAGTGTTGTGTCATAATTCGAATGGCAAGGTACCACTGCTCATAGTAGCCTTGAGTAGGATGATCCTAGAGGAGAGAATATTAAATGATCTCAATTTTATCATTTTAGTCCAGCTCATATATGATATGTATGAGGTGTTGGTTAGAGGGTAGAAGTTGATAAAACTAATCATATTACTGATGGGTTGGATATATGAGAGGTTTCCCATGTATCAACCAACTGGGTTACCCCATACTATCAATGATAGGTCACCTCAAGTATGGAGATGAAGAGAAGACTAGGTAGCATGGGTCATGTCCCATGTGCCAACACTATAGATGATGAGACATGAAAACATAGTGTGGTAGCCATATAGGCACATAATGACTATATGGTCGAGCTAGGACATAGTTTCACCAACTACAATGAGGATAGAGGTGGTTAAACATTACACCTAGTAGAAAGCCATATCTAGTGATAAGAGTACTAAGATAGATAGGATTACCTCATACAACATTAATAATATTGATTCCTAATTAGTGGGATCAATATGTGAGAGATCCATAGGGGAGAAGGGGACTAGGGCCACCAATGATGAGGCTAATGCATAGACCACATCATGAGTGACCATGAACTGGGTGAGCGTAAAAGGGAGTAGAGCAAGAAGAGAGGGGTGAAGAGGTAGTGGCACTAAAGATACCACCACCAACTCCATAATGAGATGAACTATGACCATCAAGGACATGGAATTAATAGATGTAGGATGAGCAGGAGAGAGTGAAGACTATCATCATCCCTGATGACCCAACAGGTGATCTAGAGGAGAGCTAGATGATAGAGAGGCCACTCAGGTTTAGGGTGAGGTGGATGCAAGCCATGATAACTAGATTTATATTGAAGAGGTGACCTATAGAGGAGGTGCTAGGAGGCCACATGGATGGAGATACTATGCTAGGTAGTCAAATAGATGGTGAGAATATAGTGGCCAAAACACATACAAGTAATAAAGATGATTAAATTATTGCTTAAGTTTTTATTTTAAAATAGAGCTTAAAGATAGATAGATATTTTGAGATATAATAGGGATCTAATATCTATCTAGGTGTGATTTTTTAGTTATAGCTAAGGATGAGGAGGAAAGATGGGGGTCCCTTGTGAGGGGAACACTCCATGAAGTCCTAAATGAGACTCTTTAGTTAGATGACCCTACTACATTAGAGGACCCTAGTGTACCATCTACCTTAGCTCAAGTGAGCTAGTTCAGATTATTTGGAGAGGTAATGAGGTAGATATGAGCACACATAGAGAGAGGATACAACCACTAGTAGAGATGGGTATAGGTGAGATATGGGCATGACAGGCCTTGGTAGAGGAGAGAGCTATGTATTTGGATATAGTGATGCAGATGACATAGGCACATATAATGACCCTGACCCAGTTGGTATAGGCATAGGTTCAGGTAACACACGTATAAGGACAAGTATAAGGACTGAGATCTCAGATGGCCTCCTTATAAACATATTGTTTAGAGGTGTCAAATCTAGGTTTTGATAGGTAATGTGGCTAGGCCATGAGATAGACAGGATGAAGCCCAACCATAGAGATGGAACATTGTATATGGTTGTATTTATTTTAAAAAACTCATGATATATATATATATATATATATATATATATATATATATATATATATATGATGCATCATTTTAGCATATTAATGTTGATTGTGTATGTTGTCATCATTATGGTTTTGGTTATCCATGCTTTGGATATATTTATTTCTAGCACATGTATTTAGATGTTGTTATATATGCTTTAGAAAATATATGAGATGTGGTTTCTTTTCTAGTATTATGTAGAATATATGCATGGTTAAAAATAAATAGACAAAAAGGACTTGGTAAAATATAATCAATCAAAATTGTACTACACACTATTTCAAGCTAGGAAATGTGTAATAACAAGAAAATGACTAAGTATAAAGAACTAAGAGATGGTAAAACAAGATGGTAAAAAAATAATTTGTTTTTAAACTAAAGTGAAAGATTTTTGTACCAAATTAAAATAATTAAAATCATAATAAATCACATTTCGAAAGTATGAAAATATTGTAATAAAATGGAAGGTATGTAAATGGGAACAAATGGTATAAAAGCAAATTAATTAATTCAATCAATTATACTAAATCATGCTGGGAAGTATAAGAGAAAAAAAATTGATAAATTTGGTCTTAAATTTATCACACTAATTCAAGCTGGGAAGTATGAAAAATTCAATAAATGATTGTATTCTTACATACACTCAAAAAATAAGAAGATAAACTCAAAGAGAATTGAATTAAGAATAAAACACACTAAATCAAGCTGGGAAGCATGTTAATGATGTGTAACTTCATAATCAATCACATCTTATCTCATATTTAACACAAAATTTTATTTGTGACTTGTATTATTGGAAAAAATTGTGAGGAATGCCAGGTCCTATCCATGGTCTTACACTAAAACTCATAAAGAGAATACCAATAGGGTGAAAAAAATAGGACAATCAAGTAACAAAGGATGTGGGTAATAGGAAGGAAAAAGGTGGTAATTTATGAGGAATGCTGGGTCCTATCCATGATCTTACAAAGCAAATCACAAATGAGATCTAGAGGGGAGTGATCAGTAAATAATATTTCTCAAGAAGAAATATGAGGGATTTAGGGAATGAAAAAGGGAGTGTCAAAAATTAAGACTTAAGCATCTTATGAGAAGACCTTTGGAGATAAAAGGCATACTAAGGACATGAAAAGACACTAAGTGACTAGTGACCATCAATGTGCAAAGGATACCTATTCACTATAGACACAAAGATTTGTAGGCATATAAGCATGCTACTAAGATCAAATCATGAAGGTATATTGGTACAAGAAAAGGTAAAATGGACTTACCTTCCCACAATGTGTTCCTCATTCCTCAAGACCCCTTATAGAGCCATTGGTCTACTATGAATATTGGGTACTTACACGAGAAAGTAGGTAGCACTAAAATATTATTTTATTCTCCTCTTCTAATCTACTAGTCTACCACACCCCAAAGGACCTCGACTCTATCATGAGGCCAAATATGGAGTTTGAGATTCAAATAGAAGAAAGAGATGTGCTTTAAATCATGTCTTTTAGTGTGATTTGAATTTTAGGAATATGTATGCCTTTTATATCATTACCTTTTATAAAATGATTTAGCTTTTAACTTTTTATGGATTTTGAAGATTCCTCCTCCATAAAGATTTGGAAGGACCAATCATGAGAGATGTAGTAATACACATGAATGAGATTTAGGCTAAGGCTATATAAATTTAAGTAACCAAAGATAAAGGACTAACTAGGACACTTATGCTTAACAATGAACTAACATGTGATCTCATGTCTCAACCATGTATATGATTAGTTTATGAAAAGGA
>JARHVA010004125.1:0-35000 GCA_037957365.1 Torreya grandis
ATATTGGGTAATAAAATATTCCTTTAGTTTCTTATTTTAATTTTTACAATTATTTACATAAGGAGGTTTATATTAATTCATTGCTATAAAGAATGAAGCCAAAATGAAACTTTTAGTTTAGAATGAGTACTTGGGGTTGGTTTGAGTCCTCCAAATTAGATTTTTTTAGGTATAATGTGAATATATCAATACATGGATAGAAAATAAATGGAGAAGATGAATTCATGTTTTTATACTTGTAGGAAAAACTAGCATAGTGACATGAAGAGACTTCTAAACACCTAGAAAGAGAATGTTGTGATATGTCAAACAAAACCTGAAGATATTTGTTGAGAGGTGTCAAGAGTAAAGAAAAGGTGTAAATAATATGATCTAATAATAAATAATTCCACCTATCATTTTATAAGACAAGGCAAAGGGTAGTTTTGGATAGATAGGCAAGGCGTCAAGCAATGTTTGAAACTTCTATGCCACTTGGAGGTGAAGAGCATATTTATAAGACTAAAACATATCTTTGAGGACCTGATGGGGTAATTTAAAACTTGTTTCTTGTTGTATCTAATTTTTAAAACCTCTCTCTCTCTCTCTCTCTCTCTCTCTCTCTCTCTCTCTCTCTCTCTCTCTCTCTCTCTCTCTCTCTCTCTCTCTCTCTCTCTCTCTCTCTCTCTCTCTCCTCTCTCTCCTCTCTCTCTCTCTCTCTCTCTCTCTCTCCTCTCTCTCTCCTCTCTCTCTCACTCACTCACTTTATCTATATATAGAGCTATAATTATGTAGTTTCGGATCCTCCACCCTAGTATGGTGAAACCCTACCCATTTTATGAGTATTATTAATTTAATTGAATTGGATTTACCTCTTTATATGAATTCACTTTGTATGTGTAATTAATAGTTGATCTTGTCAAGTGAATTGACTTGTCTTCATTGGCATGTTATCCTTTATAACACCTAGATGTATCTTGAAAGCTTATTTTATAGGTCATGTGAAGAGTATAAGTGTGGTATAAGGGTTGAGTGAGATTATATATCCTTTATTTTCATTCAAGACCTCTTGGTTATTCATCTTAACCTAGATAACCATCACAACCTTCACATTGAAACACTCATTTGAGATATTGAAATTAGGAGTACTATATGTTTAGTTAGTTTTTTTGATCTATAAGTGCACATGAGATGGTTGGTAGAGGTCAATTATTTTGTGTATGACTGAATTTGTTTTCATATCATCATTATCCATTTTCCTTAAAAATTAGTAACATAGTAGAGCTAAATTGATACATCAAGGGGAACTATCCCTATAACTTAGAGGTTTGATCCATGTAAAGAGCACCCATAGCCTAGGATCAATCCCACTGCATAGCTCAAAGTTGAGAAGGCTTGAATCACCCTCTTAAGGGTGAAAATTTCAGCTATAAAGTTTTAGCATGCCAATCGGGACAAGATTAACATCAATTAAAATAATTTTATTTTTATCGTTTAAACATATCAAATTTTGGATGCAATAACTTAAGCACCAATGGCAACTCCAAATGAATCTCAGCTGGTATAGGCAGTCCATGTGCCTCAAAATCAAAATAAATTGGTATGTATAATCATTAATATGATCAACATATTTATTTTTTACCTTCATATCAGTTTTGTCAAGTTCATGGTATTCATGGTTTCTTAAGTAGCCCTCAAATAGATTTTTTTTAAGTTCACCAACAACCCACCTATCTCTATAATCAACCCTCTCAAACCTATGTTGTTCCTTCTTCACTCTTACTCACCTTTAATCAATTTTTAATAGACCTTGTAAAGTGGATGACAAATACTAATAAATAAGTATAAAATGGTGTAGTTTCTCCTACTATCCTATTTAAGGGGTGAAAGAGCTCTTGTAAGGTTTATCGATAGTATGGGTAGGTGTTGAAAATGAAAATTATACAATCAATGAGAAATTAGAGGTTAATAAGTCAATACACTTAGTGGAATAGAATATACTTATATGGTTGAATAGAATCCCAACCCAATTAGTTATATATACATATTCCTACCTCAAATCAATCTAATTTAGCTATAAATCTTGTCAAAGCTGCAATACAATATCGAATAAGCTGAATGAATATGTTATTGAGCCTACTAGCTCTATAATTCCAAGTTTTAAGGCTTGTATTCCTCAAGAGAGACATATGTCCATTCCAAATCCACCCAACCTTCTCAAAAGTGTCAGGCTATCCCACCATGGAGACCTTCTTAGCCCATTAATCTTGATTTTGTCATGACTATCCTAGAGAGTGAATATTATCCCATACCAATTCAAAACTAAGAGAGAGAAGTTGTAAAATCTAAACCAAAATTTCTTATAATTTGGAAGGAATCTCTACATATGTAAGGAGAGAGAGAGAGAGAGAGAGAGAGAGAGAGAGAGAGAGGAGAGAGAGAGAGAGAGAGAGAGAGAGAGAGAGAGAGAGAGAGAGAGAGAGAGAGAGAGAGAGGAGAGAGAGAGAGAGAGAGAGAGAGAGAGAGAGAGAGAGAGAGAGAGAGAGAGAGAGAGAGAGAGAGTTGGGATCTAAAATTTTGGAAATTTTTAGGGGTCCCATTAATACTCAAATTAGAGGCATTTATTTTAGATTCATGGCCCCACCTTTATGTAAAATTTCTAAGAGTGACATCAAGTCATTATGCCTTGTCCATCCAAGTAGGGTCTCATTTTGCTTACATTTCACCACTTCACAACTCAATGGAGAGGAATTTAAGGAATGTTTTTAGAGGTCAAAGAGATATTTTAAATTTTTAATTTCATTAGTTATTTCATCTCCATGAGGTGTATTTAAAAAGAGGAAAAATGTCTCAATGTATAGGGTGTTTCAATCACACTCGTCGCAAGTGTTAGTTGTTTCATAAAGTGTTGTAGAAAGTGATCCTAGTAATCATTTCTAGTAATTATGAAGAAATGATAATCATTGGAATTCCCATTGGTAGAGATGAGAAAAATATAGTTTTCAAGGATGACCCTAAACCTCTACCTTTTAAATAATAGTTAGATGGGCCTCTAGATGTCACAAATGACCAAGTGAATCAACTTGATTGGTATAGTTTTAAGGTGGATGGAGAATAAGACAAGTCAGGTTTGATAGATATATAAAATCATGAGGTGTTATATCTCAAATGGGTAGATGAACTTCCATTCTTTATGGAAGAGGAGGAAGATTAGTTTTAGCCTTGAATAAGAGAGCTTATAACCTTGTCATGAACCTAATCTAGCATATGAAACATCTGATCAACCTATTTTTATTCAAGATAAAGGTTAGGTTAGTATTGAATTTGATATTTATTTATTTGAAAAATAAGAATATGGATTTTGGGAAGAGTTGGAAAGATTATAATCTAGCTCAAATACAACCCATACGAAGAACGATGATGATATGGCCATGACTAATGAACATGATCTAGAGATGCATGAGAAGAAACTTGAAAAGAATATCATGGTTAAAGACCTTGTTTAACCTCATGAGAAAGTACAAGAAGGTTTTTAAGGCATGTGTAAATCATACATAAACATGTTTAATGACTATAAGGAGTTTGAATCTCTCACCAATCCAACAAGTTTGATCTACCATCACAACGAAGTTCAAGTGGATGATAGGGAAAGCTATGATGAGTATAAGGTTATTCAAGATGAGAAATATCAAGGAATTATTCAAGAGGACATTATACCAATTGGTCAAGATGAAAGTGACATTGAGGACTTCCTTTATGATATGGATAACATTATCCTTCAAGATGAAAGCTCCCAAAGTGAAGGTTTTCAAGAATTCATGAAAGAGAAACCTAGTGATGAAATAAGAGTGGTATTGTTTAAGCCATGAAGCCTAGATTGGAAATATTTTTACTCTTACGTTGACCCCCATACTCAAATCTTGGAACTGGGAATAAAGACAATAGGTTTGATTGTTAATCATGGAGATCTTGAGAGCATGCCTATCATGTTGCAATCAAGAGGCATGATTCATCAAATGCTGTAGCCAAATGGAAGCTTGTTCCAAAATATGCCTCATCTCATGAATTAAGTGATATAAGAAGATTTCCATTTGAACTAAAGGAAAAAGGTATACAAGTTAGTCATACATAGTAGTCTTTGATTTATTTTTCGTAAGTGTCTTAGGACAAGTGTGTGTTGTCTAGTTTATTTTCATTATGTGTTATTCTTATTTTTCATGTCTTTAGATGTTTAATCAGATTATCTTGTCATGGTTACGGTCTAGTGAGGTCTGAAACTAGGAGCAAATGACTCCATTTCATAATTAAAAGTTAAGGTTACCAGTCTAATTAGTATAACATGCATGCTACCACTATGAATCATCAATTCGCTGACCAAATTTAAAATCAAAATAAAAGAATTGTCAATGCCTATAGGTTGAAACTTTTAATAAGACTATCAAAAAGTGTATATGGTCACATTAGTCATTTTTTAGCTTGGTCCAATCTTTGGTCTCATGTGCACTTGTCTAGTCTTAGGGGTCATTTATGAGGTCTTGATGTTTTCAAACATGGTCAAAGTTTTTATATGGTTTATATTCATTGTAAAAGGTTATTAGTGAGTCTTGAAGGTCATATTATCATGTGGTGATATTTTATTATGTCCTTATGAGCTAAATTGTCATTTTGGTTACCTTTAGGCATATTTAAAGGAATTTTATGTACTAGATTCAAATACAAACATTTAAATAGGTTTTTCAAATGCACCTAATTTCAAATAATGTTCAGGTATGGTCGAATATTGGCAAAATTATATGTTGACCACCTAAAATGATAAAAATTCCACTTTTCAAACATTTTTGGGCACTTGTACCACCTTAGAAGATAATATTTCAGTTATAAATGATTTAATAGTGACCCTTGGGGTTCCATAGATCATTTTTAGGATTTAGATAGTGTTTTAGGTTGTATAGATGCTTTAGACATTATCTTTCCTACATCATTGCCTTGCTAAGTTTAAAAAGGCAAAATTCAAGTGGATGGTATGGCTAGGAAAGAGAAAGAGTTGGGATATAAAATTTTGGCCATTTTAGGGGTGATAATAATATTTATATTAGTTTCATTGGTTTTTATATTCATTTACCCTTCTTTATGAATAATCGTTAAGAGTGACAACAAGTCACTATGCCTTTTCTATCCAAGCAAGGTCTACTTCGGCTTATGTTTCTTCACTTCAGAATTTGATGGAGAGGAGTGTTTTTGAAGGATGTTTTCAATGGTCAAATAATTATTTTAAAATTAGGATTCCTAATTTAGTTCATCTCCATGAGGTGTCTTCAATAGGAGAAAAATTGTCTCAATGTATAGGGTGTTCCAGTCACTACTACCACATGTTTTGGTTGTGTGAGATGTCTATCACTTTTAGAGGTTTCCATTAATCCATTGCTCAGTAAGGAGGTAGTAATATTCCATGTCTTGAAATAAATTTATTACCCTAATCCATAATCAACACTCTAAAAAATTGACACCTACAGTCAGACTTAGAGATAAGTGGTAAGAGTACTATAGGCAATGAATTCATGGTGACTTGAGAGTGAAAAGTGAAGATTTACAATATCAAACTCATATTACAAGGTCCTTGAAATGTAAAATAATGAAAATGGGGTCCTAAATCCTTAAATTCACTTAGAATTATCCTAACAAATACCTGTAGTTTTTATAGGTAATATATACTAGTTTTAAGCATAAGGAAGGGGAAGAGTACATGAAAAGCATTAGGGTATAGCATAGGTGATTTTTCATATATGTTTTACTATTTTAGGTCAGATGAAGACCATAAAGGAGGTTGAGATGACTAAACATATCTCTACCAAAACCTTATCTACACAATCACTGTGTACATAAGCCTGCCTACTTGGCAAGATCAAGATGTTGGTTAGAATGAAGAAATGAGGATTAAGGGAATGTGAAACATTTGAATATAATTACACAGCGATATCATAAAGACATGGAACCCTCAAACCCATCAAGATACAAAACTAATGATGATAAGCTCTGTTTTAGGCCAAACAAGCCTAATCACATACATAGACCTTTATGCAGTCATATGTAAGGGAGATGGATTGAAAAACCATGGAAATGGCAACTCACAGTCAAGCTTAGAACATCACATATAGGCCACATATCTCTCTAAACCTAACAAACACTCAACCTACTAACTGGGGATCTCCTAAACATGTTCATATCTCCCATGAAAGGATTCATGATAGATTATTCTATTGGGAATATAGGACACCCTATGTAGTCATGATTCATGGCATTGTATTTTCATCCAAATATTATACTATATGAATCATCCTTAAGAGTGTAAGGCACTCACATGTTGCCCAAATAGGCCAATTTCAACCTGATGAAAAAGAAGAGGATTTTTATGCATCTCTATGAATTGAACAAGCCCTAAAATGACTTGAATAATGTCTAAAAATATCCTAAGAATCAATCCATTTCATTGGTTGGTACATGTAGGTACAAAAGTGTACAAAATATGCCAAAAAGCATTGTTTTATGCTACTGGAGAGGTCCATAAAAGGTGTCAAAAATTAAAATTTTATATGGATTATTTGTATGGAGTTCCCAAACTCAATCACATGTTTATTTGATGTTTCACATGTTTGATAATCCTATGGATTCAAAATTCACTCTCTAGGTAGGGAGGCCTAATTAAGACCTAGCGAAGAGAAAAACAATAGAAAATGACACTTCCACTCACTCTCAAGACTTAAAACATAGAATGGATCTGTAAATACATAATGGGTTATAAAATATTGCATTATTTTATTAGTAACATCTTCAAAATTATCTACACAAGGAGGTTTACATGATTTTAGGGGTACAAGGAATGAAGCCAAAATGGAGATTTCGGAATAGAATGAGTTCTTGGGGTTGGATTGAGACCTAAAAATGCATTTTTTAGGTCTAATATGATGTTAGTAGACCATCCATGGATAGAGAATCAATTGGAGAAGATGAATCTAGGTTTTGACACTTGTAAGATAGATTGGCCTAGTGAGATAAAGAGACTTCTAGACACCTAGGAAGTGAATGAAGTTATGTGTCAAAGATAACATGAAGAGATCAATTAATAAGTCTCAATATTATAGAAAAGGTGTAACTCAACATTATCTAACCATCTATAAGGCCAGTTATCATTCCACAAGCCAAGCATGGTGTCAAGCAAAGTTTAAAACATCCATGCTTATCCTAAGTAACCATCATAGCCTTCACATTAAAACATCATGTGAGAGATTCAAATTAGGATTAGTGTACGTAATGTTAGGTTTCTTGATCTATAACTACACATGTAGCTAGTTGGTAGAGATCAACTATTTGGTATATCACACCCTTTGTTTTCATGTCATCCTCCTCCCTTTTCCTTACAAATTAATAGCATAAAAGAGCCTAATTTATACATCAAGGGCATATAGACCTATAACCTATAATGTTGAACCATATAAAGGTCATCCACATCCTAGGATCAATCCCATTGCATAGCTCAAATTGAGAGGGATTGAATCACCCTCTCAAGGGTAAAAATTTAAGCTATAGAAGCTTTAGCATGACCAGTGGGACAATATTGGCATCAATTCAAGGAATTTTTTTCATTGTCATTCATCATATCATCCTTTAGAGGTAAGAAATCAAGACTAATGGCGACTCCAAATGAATTTTAGCTGGTATAAGAATTTCAAGTGCCTCAAAATCAAAAAAAAAAATGGTATGTATAATCATTCATATGATCAAGATGTTTCTAGTATAACTTCATATCAATTTTGTCAAAGTTATGGTATTCATAGTTTCTCCTCAAGTATCCCTCAAACATCTAGTTGTCATGTTCACTAATAACCCAATTATTTCTATAATCAACCTTCTCAAACCTATGTTGTTCCTTCTTCAATCTTACTCACCTTTAAGAAAGTTGTACTAGACCTTGTAGAGTGTATAATAAAGATTGATGAAGTAGAATACGGTGTAGTTTTTACTACTTATGTTATTGAAGAGGTGAAAGATCTCTTGAAAGTTTTTTAGATGGTATAGGTAGGTGTTAAGAATGAAAATTATCCAATCAATGAGAAATTAGAGGTTAAGAAACTGATGCACCTAGTGGAAGAGAAGATAATGAGAAGGTAGCATGTGAAAGCCTAACCCAATAAATCCTATATGCCTCCTCTTACCCTAGGTTAGTTTACTTTTGCTTCAAATATCCTCCAAAATGTAATACAAGATCAAAATATTATTAATGAGTCTCCTAATAATCCTACTAGCTCTTAAATCCCAAGTTAGAAGGCTTGTATTCCTCAAGAGAGACCTATGCCCATTCTAACTCCACCCACCCTTCCTTAAGAACCTAAGACTAGCCCACCTTGGTGATGTTTTTGGACCATGAATCTTGATTTTATCATTCCTATCCTAGAGATTGAATCTTTTTCCATACCAATTAAAAATCAAGAGAGATAAGAAGTTTTAAAAGCTACAACAAAAGGTAATCTATGTTTGAAGTAAGTTATTCATATGGAAGCTCAAGATCAAGAGGGGGGAAGAGTGTTGGAGATAAATTCAAGAGAACCTACAAACCTATCATATCCATATAGTATTCATGTTGAAATTAATCAAGAAGCATCCAATTAGCCTAATCCTCCCAAATTACCAAGTTGGAAAGAGTTTAGTAGAATTAAAATAACATAATCAGGATTCTTGACCTCCCACACTTTCTTTTTGTGAAGGAGAATCAGGTACATCAATTATAAAAGATAAACTTGTAATTGAGAAAGAGAACTTGTCAATAAAAATTGATGATGTGGTTGTCTTGGAGAGGAAAGATGTTAAATATATAGGTAAACTTTAAAAATGTGTTGTAGAAAGAGATCCTAGTGATCATGAAGAAAAGCTAATCATTGGCATTCCCCTTGGTGGAGAAGAGAAAAAATCAGCTTTCAAGGATGACCCTGAACCTCTACCTTTTAAATAATAGTTAGATGGGCCTCTAGATGTCACAAATGACCAAGTGAATTAACTTGATTGGTATAGTTATGAAGTGAATGGAGAATAAGAAAAGTTAGGTTTGATATATCAATAAAATCTTGAGGTGTTAGATCTCCAATGGGTAGATGAACTTCCATTTTTTATGGAAGAGGAGGAAGGTTAGTTTAGCCTTGAAGAAGAGAGCTTAAGAACTTGTCATGAACCTAATCTAGGATGTGAAACATCTTATCAAATTATTGTTATTCAAGAGACAGGTAAGGTTAGTATTGAATTTGATATTTATTTAGTTGATAAATAAGAATATGGATTTTGGGAAGAGTTGGAAAGATTATACTCTATCTCAGATATAGCCCATGAGAAGAATGTTAAATATATGACCATGACTAATGGACGTGATCTAGAGATGCACGAGAATAAAATTGAAAAGAATATAATGGTTAAATACCTTATTTAACCTCATGGGAAAGTATAAGAAGGTTTTGAAGGCATGTGTAAATCATACTTAAACATGTTCAGTGACTATAAAGAGTTTGAATCTCTCACCAATCCAACAAGTTTGATCTACCATCACAAAGAAGTTCAAGTGTATGATATGGGAAACTATGATGAGTATAAGGTTATTCAAGATGAGCAAGAGAAAGGAATTATTCAAGAGGAAATTATACCAATGGGTCAAGATGAAAGTGACATTGAGGACTTCTTTTATGATATGGCTAACATTCTCCTTTGAGATGACAGCTCCCAAAGCGAAGGTTTTCAAGAATTCATAAATGGGAAACCTAGTAATGAAATAAAAGTGGTATTGTTTAAGCCAAGAAGCCTAGATTGGAATGATTTTTAATTTTCCCTTGACCCACATAGTCAACTCATGAACTTGGGAATAAAGCCCATAGGTCTGATTGGTTATCATGGAGATCATGAGAACATGCCTATCATGTTGCAATCAAGAAGCATGATTCATCAAATGCTATAGCAAAATGGAAGCTTGTTCCACAATATGCCTCATCTCATGAAGTAAGCGATATAAGAAGATTTTCGTTTGACCTAAAGGAAGAAGGTATGCAAGTTAGTCCATAAATTGTAGTCTTTGATTTATTTTTCTTAAATGTATTAGCCCAAATCTGTGTTTTCTATTTTCTTTTCATTATGTGTTATTCTTGTTTTTCATGTGTTTAGATGTTTAATCAGATTATCTTATCATGGTTAAGGTCTAGTCAGGTCTAAAACTGGGTACAAATGACTCCATTTCCCAATAAAAGATAAGGTTACTAGTTTAATTAGTATAACATGCATGATACAACTATGAATCACCAATTCGTTGACCAAATTTTAAATCAAAATAAAATAATTGTCAATGCCTATAGGTTGAAACTTTTCATAAGATTTGTCAAAAAGTGGATATGGTCACATTAGTCATTTTTTAGCTTGGTCCAATCTTTGGTTTCATGTGCACTTGTCTAGTCCTAGGGGTCATTTATGAGGTCTTGATGTTTTCAAACATGGTTAAAGTTTTTATATGGTTTAGATTCATTGTAAAAGGTTATTAGTGAGTCTTCAAGGTCATATTATCATGTCGTAATATTTTATTATGTCATTATGTGCTAAATTGTCATTTTGGTCACATTTAGGCATATTTAAAGGAATTTTATGTATTATATTAAAATACAAACATTTCAATAATGTTCTAAAATGCACCTAATGTCAAAAAATGTTCATGTATGGTTGAATATTGACAAACTTACAGGCTCAACACCCAAAATGATCAAAATGCCACTTTTCAAACACTTTTCAGCAGTTGTACCACCTTAGAAGATAATTTTTCAGTTATAATGATTTAAGAGTTCCCTTGGGGTTACATTGATCATTTTTAGGATTTGGACCTAGTTTTAGGTTGTATAGATTCTTTAGACATTATCTCTCCTACATCATTGCCTTCATAAGTTTAAAAAGGCAAAATTCAAGTGGATGGTACGACTAGGAGAGAGAAAGAGTTGGGATATGATTTTTTTTCCATTTTAGGTGTGATAATATATATATATATATATATATATATATATATATATATATATATATATATATATATTAGTGGAATTGGTTTTTATATTCATGTCCCCTTCTTTATTAATAATCATTAAGAGTGACAACAAGTCACTATGCCTTTTCTTTCCAAGCAAGGTCTAATTTTACTTATGTTTCTTCACTTCAGAATTCAATGGAGAGGAGTGTTTTTCAAGGATGTTTTCAAATTTCAAATAATTATTTTTAATTTAGGTTTCATAACTTAATTTATCTTGATGAGGTATATTCAATAGGAGAAAAAGTGTCTTAATGTATAGGGTGTTCTAGTCATTGCTACCGCATGTTTTAGTTATTTGAGATGTCTATCACTTTTAGAGGTTTCCATTTATCCATTGATCATATATAAAATCCTAAATCTCCCATAAATAATGTGTAATCTAATTAAAACTCTCTATTTATGAATAGCCTCTTAAGATGCATCATGTTTTGACATTAAAAGCATAGTCTATGCCACAAATGGTATGCTATAGGTTTGAATGCAATCTTTTCCTAGTTGATAATGAAGAGCAATGATAAATCATGATAGGAACACTATTGAAAAATTTTTAAACTCAAAAGGATCATGAATCTTAATTAAACCTCTTATGTCCACTTTAGACAAGTTTCATTTAGGTCTGATAACTAAAGGTGAGCATTCCTTAAGTCTAAGGTTCCATTTTGAAGTATTCAAGCCGTGGAGGAGGGTAATATAGATTCCTAATAACTTGTGTGATAATTTATATATCCCATTTATATCATAAAAATAACATTGAAGAAAACTAACCTCTATGTATAGGTTTCCATTCAAATCCTTGAGATGAATGACTCATAGGTTGTATGGACCAAATGGATGATTTGAGGATGACATATGTTTGGTTAGAAGGTTTACATTAATATTAATAGAGTGACCATTAAGTGGAACAAAATTTGACAATGGCAAAGTGTTAAGGGTGCCTATGACTCAAATTTTATTGTCCCTTCAGTCTATACAAGCAAACAAAGACCTATAAGCCCTACACCTATAGGTCCTCATTTTGGAATAAAATAAAAAATACTCCAAAAAATAAGAGTAGAATAGAAACATGACTTCAATGGTTAGTGAAGACATGAAATTCCATGCAACAATGATTACACCAAACCATTTGTAATTAGGAGATGGTTAGTGTGACTGAGTCCACATGCCTAAACACTCAGGTACAGGTTTGACTATGAAGACAAAGATAAAGGGTTGTGAATTACCACAAGAGGATAATGAAATATACAAGACATTATAAATATACTCATATGAAGTTATAATCTTCTCCAAGTGCCATGATATAGTTAAGAAGGTTAGCTTCCAAGCCTTATGCTTAGACTTCTTTTAATGGTCACCTACAACCACTTTTATAAGGTACATTGAGAGTGTTTGCTTGAAAAGATAGAAATTTTGGACAAATTAAAACTATTTGAAAACCCTCAGTAAGGGGGTAGTCATATTCACTATATTTAAACAAGGTTTTGACCATAAAACATAGTTAACACTCTCACAAAATTAACACCTATATTTAGACTTTGAGAGAAGTGGGAAGAGTATTGTAGGCTGTAAAGTCATGGTGAATTGAGAGTGAAAAGTGAAGAGTTACAAGCTCCCAATAATATGAAATTTTATTTGAAGTTTAAACCAATTTAAATGGGGTCCTAAAGCCTTAAATGTACTCAAACTTCTCCAAATAGAGACCTACAGGTCCATTAGGTAATATAGGCTAGATTCAAGACTAAGGAAGGGGATGAGTAAATGAAAAGAATTAGGTTATAGCATAGGTGAATGTCTGGGTAAGTGAGTGTATTTAGGTTTATATTAAGACCATGAAGGAGGTTGGAATGAGTAAACAAAGCTCCACCAAAACCCTGCCTACATAGTCACCGTTTACATAGGCCTACCTACTTGGTAAGATCAAGATGTTGGCTAGAATGAATAAATGAGGATAGAGGGAAAGTGAAACATTTTTAAATGATTTCATAGTGATACTGTAACTCCATGAAACCCTCAGACCCATTAAGAGACAAACCTAATGATGATAAGCTTTGTTCTAGGCCAAACAAGTGTAATCACATACAAATACCTATATATAATCATAAAATAGGCAATTAGATTGATAAAGAATGGAAAGAATAATTTGAATAACCTAAGGAGTTTTAGATAATTATGGTAAATAATTTCATGAAGTTATAATCCTTGGCAGTGAGGGAAATCACTCAAGGAATTTGTTAGGGTCAGTTTGGCATAATTGGCTATAAACCATAGGTATCAACTAGTGGTGTGTATAGTAGGGGTAAAGAATAAATTTGAAAAGAGGATTATGTGAGTAGGTAATGGTATATGGAGTTCATTTTAAACTCAAATTCAAACTCATAACATCACATACATGCCACATCTCTTTAGACCACACAAACAAACAACATACTAGCCGAGGGTCTCCTAAAAATGTTCATATCTCCCATGAAAGGATGAATGGGTAATCAATATATTGTGCATAAGAGGAAACATACATTAAATCATGATTCATGTAATTTTTAAGTTCATCAAAAGTTTGTCTTTCATGAGTCATCCTTAAGAGTGCAAGGCATTCACAGGCTACCCAAACAAGCCAATTTCAACCCAATGAGAGAGAAAAGGATTTATATGAATCTAGATGAATTTTAAAATACTTAAAATGAATTTAATCATGTATAAATATATCCTAATAATCACCCCATGACATTTGTTTGCACTTGCAAGTATGAAATTTTATGTATTAAGCCAAAAATGACTTTTTTAACTACTTGAGAGGTCTGTACAAGGTGTTCAAAATTAAAAATTAACATGGATGATATGTAAAGGGTCATAAAAAAACATTCACACATTTATTTGAGTTTTAAAATTTATGTGAATATGATGGAGCAAAAATTCATTCTTTAGGTAGGGTGGCCTAATTGAGACCTACTTAAGATAGAGAAATAGTAAAAAAGGACACTTCTACTCAGTTTTAAGACCTAAAACTTTGCATGGATATTTAAATCTATACTGGGTAATAAAATATCTCTTTATTTTCTTAGTACAATCCATACACTTCTCTACAAAGGAGGTTTTCCTAACTTTAGTGTTATAAGGAATGAAGACAAAATCGAGCTTTTGGTGTAAACAAGTTACTAGGGTTGGTTTGAGACCTACACATGAGTTTTTTTAGGTCTAATATGATGTTAATAGACCATGCATGGATATATAATTAACTAAAGAATATGAATCTAAGTTTTATTGGCCTAGTGAGATGAAGAGACTTATAGGCATCTAGTAAGACAATAAAGTGATGTGTCAAAGAGAACTTGAAGAGATTAGTTGATAGGTGTCAAAAGTAGAGAAACGGTGTAAATCAAAATGATACTACTATAAATAGGTCCAATTTTTATTCCAAAAACCAAGGCAAAGGGAAATTTTGGAGAGCTGGGCAAGGTGTCAAGTAAAGTTTTAAACTTCTACACCACTTAGAGTAGAAGAGCATATTCAAAAGAATAACACTTATCTTTGAGGACCTGATGGGGTAGTTTAAAACTCATTCCTTATTATCACTCATTTTAGACACTTTTCTCTCTAATAACCCCTTTTCTCCTTCTTCTCTCACTTTCTCTATATATCAATCCTTAATTGGCTAAGTTGGGATCCTCCACCTATGTATGGAAAATCCTTTCCCATTTGTGTGCCTTTGATTATTTAAATGTACTTTATTTTACTTCCTCTTATGATTTTCCTTAGTGTGTGTGAATGATTAGTTTATCTTTTCAAGTGAATTGACTTGTTTTTCTTGGCATTTTATCCCTTGTAACACCTATATGTAGCTTCAAATCTTATTTTGCAGGTCATGTAAATTATATAAGTGTGGTGCAAGGTTTGAGGGATATTTTTTACCGTTTAGTGTCATTTAAGACATCTTGGTTAATCCTTCTATCCTAATCAACAATCACAACCTTCACATTGAAACACTCATGTGAGAGATTTAGATTAGGAATAGTGTATGTAAGGTTATTTTTCTTGATCTATAAGTGCAGATGTAGTTGGTTGGTAGAGATAAAATATTTGGTGTATCACCCCTTTTGATTTCATGTCATCCTTCTCCCTTTTCCTTGTAAACTAATAGTGTAGTAGAGATAATTGATATATCAAAGGGAGTTATCCATATAACCTAGAGTTTTGATCCATCCAAAGGTTACCCACAACCTATGATCAATCTCATTGCGTATATCAATTTGAAAGGGATCGAATCACAATCTCAAGAGAGAAACTTTGAGCTATAATAGTTCCCATAGCTTTCTAATCACCAAGATTTACAACATGTTAAATAATTTGGTTTAGTCTAAATTAGAATTTGATTTTTGTAATCTACTAAGAAGGAATAATAATTGGAGGTAAATATAAAGTAATAATGTTCTTTGAATGCCTAGTAGATTTTTTTTCAATATATAATACAATAGTCATCAAGGAAATGAACATGAATACAATTTATGAAGTCAAAATTTTAGATTCTTAGATGCTTCCATCTTGAATAAGGGTTACCAAAAAAATCACCAAAAAAATTCAATGCAATCTCATTTAGTAAAAAAACATAGAAAACTATACCATGCTCTCAAAAAAATTTATCAAAAGATAGTACCATAATTGTCCCCTAAATAAGAGAGATTAGTACAAGAATTTACATTACATGTATCAAACACTAGCTATCAATACAACAAACATTACACAAATTAAATATTTACAAAATAATTATGAACCTAACAAAATTGCTTAAAGATGTATTTTGATGAAGTAGTTCCCTTCAAGAGTGAAAAATATGTGAAAATTCTACCTAGCAATATTGGATGTAGGATCCATATAAATGCCAATCATAATTTGGCCATAAAATAGAATATGTAGTTTTAAAAACAATGATTATAGCATCAAATTACATATTTAGTAATAAGCATCTGTAGAGTGTCTAAAAATTATGATATAAACAACCTATACAAAAAATTGAATTAGTACGTGTTTGACAATATAGACAATATGCTTTTTATATTTACCTATTTGGATGTAAGTTGCTTCATGGATGTTCATACTCAGTTCCAAAGATTCTAATTTGGAATAGTCTAGTGGATTTTACTAAAGCTTGGGGAGTTTAAATTTAATCTTACTAATAGAATTTTCCTAAAATCCTCCAAAGCCTTATTTAACAAATTAGTTTGGTGTGTATATTGTATCCATGGAATTTCACCAGTTATTCTACAAATCAACACATTGTAGGAGATCATTTTTTCATAGGCTTATTGTCAAATAGTTTGTGTTCCCACTCTAGACATCTAAATTCATGAAGATATTTTATAGAAGATGTTTTAAACAAATGACTAAAAATTATATGGGGTAATCAACAAAGGGGAGGCTTAGATCATGTACAGTATGATGAAATTTATTGAAATTGTGATGAGTTGGTTTTTTTTTATAATGTCATTAAGTGGCTTTCGTCAAAATGAGTATATATTTTTTAATATAATACATACTAGTGGAATAATTAATCCCTTAAAAATTGAAACCCCATAGAGTAATAACTATAGTTAAAATAATAAAATAGATTTAATCTCACACCATTGTGGAAAAGAAGATTCTCAACTATGGAAGAACATATAAACTAAAATTATTCTTCAAACCCTATAAGAGAAAAAGATATCCAAAACCCTAATCAAACATTTTTAAATAAATGATATCAAAATGAGTTTTTAGAATCTAACATATGTTATAGAGATGATACTAAAATGAATGGAGAAAAAATGATGAAAACATTTCTTGAAAAATAAAAATCTTACAAGTTTTTCTAAAAATGATTATGACAATGGTTGTAATTTGGTATCATTTACATTAACATAAGTAAAAATAAAAATTAATATTCATGTTCACTCATCTAGACAAAAATTTGGTCAATCTTGATTCAAGTTATAAGCAGTGGAAATATGAGAAATGTAAAATTCCATACTAGAAAAATATAAACCTAGTTATGTAAAAACCCCAACAAAAATACTAAAGAAAGGTTGAACCAAGTCCAAATAAATGAAATCCATGATTATTTTTAGTGATATGCAAATAAAAACAAATATAAATAATCATAATACATTTCATAGAAACTAAAACTAAAAAACTTGGTGCTTAAACAAACAGGGTATTCGAAATTGACACTATGAATCAATTAAAACCCTTGGTCACATGAGACAGATCAATGTAAGGTGATATTTTTTCAATAATAATAATTATTACATAAAATTATAAATAAATATTATGTTTAATAACCTTGTGATCATAGTAAACCGATTGTTATTCTCTCAGGGTCACCAACTTCCCCATCCTTAAGAAAAATCTCCCTCTAAAACCTAAGTCATGATAAACATTTCTAAAAGAATGTTGAAAACAAAAAATAAAATAAATGGACATATAATTTATGAATAAATTATGGGGTAAATTAACATAGTTTAGTTTTGAAGATAAATTTTCCAGGGGTAGTTCTATAATAGTTGTTATGTTTACTTCTTGATTTAGCAGGTTCCTTCCATCTGATAACACTACTATAATGGAATCTAAACCAATTAAATTTTTTATTTATCAATCCCCACCAGAAAAATTAGCATCTATCTTTTCTTTCAAACCTTGGTAATGGATCATTGAACTTAGTGTTGAACTTGTTGTGCACATGGCGAGGCTGTGTTACGTAGTTTGACACCATTAAAATGAGATTATAATGACTATGATTCATAGGCCTTGATTCAGGTGAAGGCTGCTATAACATATAAACCTTTGAGTGAACCAAAACACATAAAATAATATCATTCTATGTGTTAATTTAAAGACTATGTAGTTTATCTATGTAAAATGTTTACATGCTTCTAAGCACATGAAATGATATGAGTTGATTGGCCAAAAAAATAGAGTTTAAACACCTTTTAAATCAAAATAAAGGCAAGAGTTATCACTTTGGGACTAATAAAACATATCAACAACATCACACCTTTAAAAATATATAAAATATACATTTAAAAAAAAAGTTAATGTATGTAGTATTATAAAATAAAATTATCTTTCATATGATGGATTTTGAAATATATAAAGAAAGTGCCCCTTTGTAATACATTCCTATTGCATTATTAAAAATTTATGATTTAAAATCATAGAATGCACCATGTTAATGTTGACCATGATGAGTGCCTTCATTGTTTATCATGTAGAAAAGAGAAATGTTATGATGATATGCCCCATGGAATGTGCCACCAAAGGAGAGGTTATGATCATCTGGGGGCTAAGTTTGATAATCATGTGATCATATTTATTTATTTTAATTGTAAAAGACATTTTTTTTTGGAGTCTATCAAATGTAAAGTGAAAAATAGATAGAATGACAGCTTTTTTTATAATGATGATGATGATAATAATAATAATTATAATAATAATACTAATAATAATAACAATAATAACAACAACAACAACAACAACAACAACAACAACAACAACAATAATAATAATAATAATAATAATAATAATAATAATAATAATAATAATAATAATAATAATAATAATAATAGATCATTTTCAATTTTTAATATATTTTTTAATTAATAATTATAGTCATACATTCTGAATTTTCTACCAAATATGTATGTTTTATAGACACCAATTGATGTATGCAAAATCTTATTTTTAAGTTCAAGTGGAAGGAAAAGTAACATTTAATCAATGGACTAAATAAGTTGAAGTAAAGTCAAAATTTAAATTGATTTAAAATAGAAAATTTGAAATACATGAGAAAATTTGTGTGAACAAAGCTTGTGCATTAAGCATCTTATGCTTGTGAGGGTGGGTTGTCATCATATGATTTGCTACTTTGCACTATTATTTGGTCAAAGTTGTACAATCACATGGAAATTGTACAATTAATTTTCAATAAAATGTAAACAAATTTTAGTTTTTTTCATTCCAAGTATATCCCAAGTATTGGTACTGACAATATATTGGTTCATCTCCCATATTAATGTTTTAAAGGCAATGTTGAACAAATAACTATCATCAATGTATTTCATGATAGGGAGGGTCAACCATCAATTTTTTACATAGATAAATCTCTAAAGAAAAATAATATAAACCATCCATTAGAGGCTTCTTCCTCAATGCTATACAAAATCAACCTTCAAAAGCATGAATATCATGCAAGTCATCTAATCTCTCATTGTATCACCCATCTCGACCAAAAGTGCATAGTCTATATCTTCTTAGCTCAACCTACACATATACTCATGGTGAATGATATGGAACATTTTGTGGGTGTAATATTTTAAACTCAATGGTAAGGCTTACTTATGTCTATCCATTGATTACAATCAAACATAGGTATGTTCTCTCTATGTACAAAGGAAAATGTAGCTATCTTCCAAATCAATCCAAGCTCAGAGAAGATAAATCAAACTTACACATACATTTGTTTGTAAATTTAGAAAATTGGGGTTATGACCAAGATGTATCTTATAGACCTAACGAAAGGGTCTCTTATCACAATATAATCATTAGAGATGGTTTCAAAGCCTATAGTCAAGCAACACCATACACTAGCCTTAGCTAGATTCTATTGCTTCTATATTTTACAAAGTGTATGAAAATTAAATTAAAATCTATTCTAGTGATCACCAAAGCTTATATCACAAATTGGTGGTAATAATTATACAAACTAAACATGCATAGTATATCTATACATAAGCCAACATATAGGAAATACTAACACATGGAAGAGAAGTATGAATGCAAATATTTATATTTTAACAAAGGAGGAAAAAAGCTAGTAAGAATTACCTTTGAAGATGAACCCATTGAGACTCAATCTTTCGCTTGGCTAAGCTGCTTAACAAGAAGTTGTTGTGGTATGTAAGGATAACAAAGATAAGTTATCTCTAGGCTATATAAATTCTATATACATATAGAAGACTTCTCCACAAGTCAAGATCCATATCTACAAGTGTAATATTAGAAACCTAAGCAATGCTCCACAAGTAGAATGGTGGTTAAGCATATTCAAAATATAATATTATTCTTATTCTTGTTAGAATTCACAAATATCTTTGAATAGCAAGCATGTAGTAATGTAAAATTCCTATAGAGGCAAAATGAGAGATCCAAAAACAAGAAAATTCTATAAATAAAATGTTTACATTAACCAACTTAGAAGAAGAAGAAACTACATATAGGGTGAAATTAGGTCACCAAAAAGGTAAAACCATAATTCACATTTATAACCCACTTAAAGGTAAATGACCCGTAATGACTTAATTAACTAACCTAAGTAAGCTGAAAAGACATGTAGGTAAAACCACTAGGTGGGAAAATGCCTATGATAACATCCCCCCTAAAGTGTAACTTAGGTGGGTAAAATAATTAGGTCATGATAATGAGGTCTAATGAGGTACCCAAACATAATGCAACTCCCATAAACTAGGCTAAAAGAGAAAACCTATAGGAAAAAAGTCCTCCCCAAATAAGAAAAAAGAATAAAAGAGAGATAAAAATCCCCACTAAGGTCTACAATTGACTATAGCCACTCGGTGTCCCCTAGAGGAATGCTTGAAAGTGATTGTGAATGAAAAGTAGATGCAGTGAAGAGTAGTTCACCCTAAAATAGTGATTTTGTCCACTAAGTACCTAATGGATCTTTAACCAAGGTATAATTCCTATGAATGGAATGATTCTTGTACTGTGAGGTAGATGGGCCAACTTCTCTATGCCAAGATGGTGCACTAGAAGTAGAGGTGAAGAAGGTCTATATAATTCTCTATAACTATGGAATAGACTACTCGATGTTTGATGTATCCTAGATCAATAGATCATTTCCCTATAATTTTGGAAGTACTAGAGAAGTAGGTGGATCAGGAACTAACTCTTGAATATTTGGAAGGTGATATGGAGATGGTGGAGGTGAGTCCACTTCACTATTTTAGTCATCTACAGAAGAAGAGTTGTCAATATTAGAAAAAAGATTAGGCTCAAAAGTGTCAATAGTTATACATGATTTCAAAGAGGAATTTGAAGAATATAAAGGAGAGTCAACAAAAAATTGTGAGCAGCTATATAGTTGAGATTGATAACTGACCATTCCCATAGTTAAAATAGTATCACTATGCAACTCACTGATGTACATTAAATCTGGAGTGAATTCAACTCGTATGCCTAGATTAAGGTGAGTGATCTAGTAGACTGCTAGGAGATTAGTTGAGACTGAGGGCACACTTAGAACATTATTGAATGTTCCACTACTCACATCAATAGAACCTATCCTGAGAATATTTTTAAAATTATTTTCACTATGTAGTATAGAAGATATGTCACATGGTTCGAATGAACGAAAATCAATCTATGAAGAGACCATGTGATGTGAAGCACTAGAGTCATTGACCCATGTAGGAGGATTTAGAGGAAAAAAATCAACTAAGGATTTGCCATTTTGTTTCCCCTTGTTATTTTCTTTTTCCTTTTCTTTGCTAGAGTTGTTTTCTTAGTAGATTCATGGGTTGATGAAGATGGTTTGATAGAATCTGGAACACCTATGTTATTCTAAATAAGAAGGCTAGTAAGGTGGTCAATTTTTTTGTTCAAACATTTAATCTCATCATGCTTACCTAAGTAGTACCCATATTTGATCAAATATTTCTTAGGCTTATGATTGGAAGTAGAGGTCACATTGTTTGATTTGGAGGTGGAAATATTTTCACCCTTCTCACCATTTTTTTTGTTATGCTTTCTCTTTATATTGTTGAAAGCCTTATCTTTCTAAGCAAGTACTGCATGAGAATTAGATGACTTAATTGTACCCATTTGTATAAACTCATCTTGCTCTTGAATCATGTCAGAAACATAGGTATCTAAAGAAGGCATCTTCCATGCAGTGTCAAGATCACTCTTAGTGGCATGGAAAGTAGACACAAATATAGAATATTCAGGGTCCAATTTAGAGAGTATTGATAGAATAAGTTTTTCATCTTTCTTGTAAATTATACATGCTTTCAATTGAAATTTCAAAAATTTGAACTTGATGAAAAAGTCGTAAAGAGATTTGAAGTAATCTGGGCTCAATCTAATGAGCTCATTTTCTAGCTCATGTCTTCTCATCACGTCATATACCCCAAAGAGCTTATTGAGTTGGGCTAACACTTTAGTAGGTGTTTTGGTAGATATGATGTGAAAGATTATATCTAGGAAAATAGAATGACATAGTAGTCCATGAAATTTTTCACAATAGTTAAACCATTTGATTTCTGCTCCAGCATTAGTAGGTTCAGTCTTAGTGCCCATTATAATTTAATTGTATCCATTGGATTACAAGATGATTTACCTTCTAGGTTTCCATTCATGATAATTAAATAGTGTATGTGGACTAATAGAGAGTGAATCCACAGTGTAAAATTAAATATTGTTATAGTAAGTAAAAAAGAATATAAAACAATAAAGAATGCATATCATAATACAGTACCCCCTTAGAACAATCAGTAGTGACCCCCCTTGAATTTTTATAATATAGGCACACTCATATAGATGTCAGTTTAAATCAAAAATTCATCTTCAGTATTAGGTGCGTAAGTAAAAGGAACTAGAGGGATGTTGGATTCAACTGATAATGCACCCAAGAGAGAGTACAATAAGGATGAAGTGAGATTTAAGCCATTACACCATAAAAATAGATGTTACAAAAGTCAAAAATAATAATATTATCACTTAAATGCACCTAATGAGGAGATCAGATATTCTTCTCCTCATTTAAGTGGCACAACGGAACCACCCTAGGGCTATGGGTATTCCTATTGAGGGGTGAAACTCTAGATTAGGGGTTAGCTCTACTTGATGCACCATTTAAACTCATGTTCCTATTACTAACAACTTGGGGAATGAAAAGGGTTAGAAAAACTAAAATCAAACCTATTATACTAGCGGTTATTCACCAAAAAAAAATTATCGATTCATACCTTTAACATGCACTTGAAACTAATGACAAATAACACATACACTTCATTCAACATCAATCTCTCCTCTCACATCAGTGTTTCAACATGGGGTCTTGGAGATGACATAGGATAGGAAGAAATAAAAAAGAGGAATTTTATGACACTTTATTGATTATCCTACTAACTTACACCTACATTCTCTTTAGACACTTCTAGTTGAACTACAATAAGGAAATCACAATACACTAGGTACCAATGGAATCAACATGTGAAGGTAAAGGAAATTACACTTGCACAAGAATAATATCAAGTATGTACACTTAATGAAATATTTGAATGAGGTAAGACACTTTTATTTAATTATTCAAGGTAAAATTTTGATATGGATTCACCATACCCAAGCAGAGACATCAAATATAATCTCACAAGGCTATAATTTATAGAAGAAATGGGAAGGTAGAGAGAAGGAAAGTCCAAGAGTCATTTAGACATGTGTTACTTTATCAAATAAGTTAAAAATTCATGAAAGAGAGGGATGGGTAATTATAATCTATGTTAGGAGTTTCAAATATCATCTAGAATCATTCAGTACTTACAAATAATCAAGAAAATTCTTTTTTATGCATAGAAAACTGCCCCTTACAATTGGTCTTACAAAAATTCCCAAACTCTACACTTGATCAAGTTTGATGATTAATATAAGTATGATATGTTAATAATATGACCTCACATGCATTAGGGCCACTCCTAACCCTTATTATCATCTTGGCCATGCATGATCACACTTGGTAGTCTCAAAATGGCTCTTTTCCCTTAATCCTTCACACTTTGCATATAAAAACTCTTCATATCTAAAATATTATTGATAAAAGAGGATAAATGACATGTTTAAGGAGTTTTCATGGCATCATTTACAATGAATTGGCCTTAAATGTCCCTCCAAATAAAGATTTTCCATTTTCTGTAAGTCATCACTAGCTAGTTCACTGGACTGGCTTAAACTAGGTGCCTTTTTTGGGTACTTAGACAATATTTAATGATATTAGGTGAACTTTTTTAATTATATAAAGTTTAAATATTCCTCTCAAATTTTGTTTTATCTTGTAAATCCTCCTATAGCTTGTAAATCATTCAAAATAGTCAAAAAAAAAATTGTTTTCCATTGATATGTACAATTCCATACAAACAAAACCCATGTGTGTAGTCATATAAGAGTCCTCTGCATAATATATGTGGTTTAATTTCCATATCCTTGAATTTAGATGCTAAAAATGCTCTATCTCTCCAATCAAGTTGTTATGAAGGTTTTACAAGGGTTTTGAGTGACATAGACTCTTAACCTTTGTTCATAAAGGTTATACATTTAAAACCTTGAAAAATTCCACTAATATCTCCTTAATTACCCTCCATAACATTTCCAATTGGTTCAGGGTTCCATGAAAATTTTTGTGAGAGATATGAGTGTCCAAAGTTGACCTTTGAGTGGCTTTCATGCTTCTCATGAGGGTTTGAGTGTGTCTGGAGATGGTTGTGGCTTACTATGGAGTTTATAAATCTACCAAAAGCTTAATAACATCTTATTTTGACATAAAAAACATGTTCAAAACCTTTTGAGAGTTAAAAAATACCCCAAAATGGAAGTTACCCCTATTTTAGAATAAGGACTATGCCATGCCAATAGGCTTGATTGTACTTTGTGAACCAAAAGAAGATAAATATCTCATTTTATTCATTAATATAGCATGAAAATATCACATTTTCCCATAAAAACATAACACAAAACATTATAGTACCTGGATGAGGCCAAAAATTGGAGTGACATTTCATTAGGGGTTAGGTTTTCATGTTTTCCACTAGGTCTACCTGCAAACCTCGTTGTCCACACCATCTCCTTGGAATAAAAAAATTATATCATGGTTTATAATATTCTCCTATATTTTTCCCATTTTTAAAAACCCAACCAATTTATTATAATGACCTCTGATTCACTATCTAACTCTATATCCAAAAATTGCCAATTTCTTGCAAGAGAGGACTGACCTATCTCTGAGACAAAATAGAGGGTATTATGCCTAATTTAATGGGAAAATTGAAAAGTTTTGGAGATAAAAAATTTCATGATTACCACTTTTACTAATTTTTTTTGTTATATTCTTTGTCTAAGGGGTCTAACCAACTCAAATTTGTCAAAAAGGGGTCTAAAACCCTATTTCCTGCATGCTTTCACCCAAACCTCCTTATGACTATCCCTTCCAACATTCCTTTATGCCTCAATTTTTTTTATACCTATTATTCACCATAAATTAAATCTCTTTAATCTTTGGAGTCCTTCTAATTTTTTTTTGCTATTGAGAAACACCACCTGCCCCTTGAAACCATGGTTCACCTAGCCTAATTGTACAGACTGTGTCAACCTTGCTTATGATAAAATGAGTTTGGATATCTATTTTCATGTTATTAAGAGTTTAATTACCTTAAATTAATGTTACTTTACCGTCCTATCATTTATTATACCTTCCCTTCCTCTTGGATTAGTCAAACCTACACCTTACTCAAACTCTAAATAGGGGTACTAATGGTGAATACATTTTATTTAGTGTTACTTGAATGTAATAATATAATTATATATCCTTTTAAAAATAATTTAACATCAAAATAGTCTCCTTCCTTGATCGACAGTGACCCTAGCACCTACAACTTCAACTCTGCTCACTCCTACTTAGTCTTGGCCTATCCTGATTGTAGTTGCATTCCCTACCCTGCCTGTAGGTTCCCAAGGGTCATGGTATTGGAGGGGGAAGTTTAAATTCCATTAAAATTCCATTATTTTCATATCCTTGAATAAATAATGTGATCACATTGTTTATAGGACTAAGACATAAAGCTATAGGCATGTAGGTCTCTAAAGTATGTTTTTGACCCTAAAAGTTATGCCATCCATTTGTATTCCAATTATCACTCCATAATCATCATTATATATTCTTAAATTATTTATATTATCTCCAAGTACCCTCACCATACCCCAAATTGAGACAACTTCTAAATACCAGGTTGTAGGTAGAGATTTTCCATGGCTGTAGGTGTTCAAAGTAAGGCATTCAAGCCTCAAAAGTATGTACAAGGTTTTTGGTGATCTCTAGCATCAAATTTTATTCAAATATATCATCTAAATTCATAATTTGAGCTCAAAATACCCATTACCACCCTGATCAAGAGTAATTTTTCATTCTAGGCTAGTTTTAGGTGGATGTTCATAGGCCTGTAGGTTGCATTTAGAGCATTTTAATCATGTTTCAACTTGTCTAAGGCTTGTAGAGCTTACAAATAGTCTAGTATCACTCATAAAAATAAATTTATTTTTCATGGATTCCTTAAACACCACATCCTTATTCCAACCATCAAACATGGCCTTCACTCCCTACCCTACCTTGTGTACAGACAGGGGATGGTCCAAAAGATCCTTCGATACAATCACCTCTTTTCTCATGGAATGAATACCTATAGTTTCTTTCTATAACATTTGGTGTTGGTTACAATTTATATAAATTTAATAGGGCTTATCATATTCTTTGTATAGCAAGTGTTCATCAAGAATCTTGTAGACAACATTGCCTTCTATCAGTGATTTCTTAGCAACTTAGAAGAGCTCACAATTCTCCATCCACTTAGACTTTGACTGCCAAATTTGGCATGGTTGCACTATGTATATAGGGTTACAAGGAAAAAACAAGAAAAGTATTGAAATTTTATTCTACCATGGTAAAATATAATCCATTAAAACTATAGGATCTTTATTTTTTGCATTTGGGGACTAAGAGCCCAAAATTAGAAATGACCTCTCTTGGAGTGAATTTTTCTTGTGTTGCATCTTATACCTTCCTTTCTTGTCAATTACCCAATATTAAAGTATTATAAATATAAAAATGACTCCACCATGTTCTTCCAAATTTATCACACTATACAATCTCCATGAAATAAGCATAAACTGACTGTGAACAGACTAGACAATGAACAAGGAGAATAAGTAGTTTTGGCTTTGGAGGAGTGCTAGGTGGACCTCCCACAAGATGTTTTCATGAAATAAATATTAATAACTTAATTTCAAGCACATTTTTACCACTATGGATATATCTAGACACTGGAAAACTTAGAACCTGCACCCAACTCTGTAAATTTTATGAAACTAGCATTATTTGAAAACTCCTTCAAAGACAATGAAACATGAAGTGTTAGGTGTTAAAAATATCATGGAGAGAGATTTATTCTATCCTAAAAACATCCTATCAAGACCAAAAAATCCCAAGGATATATAAAAAATAGAAATAGATACATAAGTGTACCCCTCTTGGATGCAATTCTACAAAAATCTGTTTAGATTGTTAGCAATGGTTCATAAATGAGGAGGTACCAAAAAAAATAATAGTATGAAAATGAAGTACATTCAGATTAAAATCCACCTATAGAAGCACTCCTCCCAAATTTTATTTTACCTTCCATACCAAGTTTTTGAAGTTGACCTTCCTTTGCATGCCAAGAGAAAAGGGAAGGAAAATGAGTTTCAAAAGCATATTGTTGCATTATCCTTGAAGTTAAAATATGGAAATGGATGTGGGAAGGTTAAAAGACACATCACTCATGTTTTTAGCTAGAGATTAGATTATGGAGGCTGTACAAATGCCCAAAAGCTCCTAAAAACAAGGAGAAATTGCCATCCCCTGAACATAACTAGTTATTGGCTGAAATTTGACCATCTCTAACATTATTATGACCTTTCCCACGTTTAAAATGATCTTGGTGACACATTTATCCTTTTTGAAGTTTGTACAAGTTCATTAATGGTCTAGAAAATGGCCAAAAGACCCCTTTCTTGCACATGGAACATAAATAATAACTAATTCATGAATTGTAAACCACATGAAGCATGTTAAATATTGTGCTAGGACAAATTGACACAAAATATACTTTTGACCAAATTTGATGAAGGTATGACCAAGTTTGACTTTATTTAGCTAGGCCATTTACAATAGGGTGAGATTAAACCAAGACTATGACAAGGTTAATTAAGATAATAGACAAACAATAGCACCCTAAGGACCCATAGACATTTATAAAAAAGTTTTAAATAGTAGGGATTGACCTCATTTGACAAGAAGTCAAATTTGGTCAACAATTTGGCAACTCCTAGGGGTAACATGCTTGCCTATGTTAAGGACTAGTAGCTTTATCCTATCTATTAGGAAAGAGAGTCAACATAACACCTAGAAATAGTAGGATAAGACCTTGAAATGACCAAAAAGATAATAATTCTACCTCAAGACAAACAAAGGAAAGGACAAAACACACAAAGACCAAATAAAACACAAAACAAGGACACACTTGTGCTACTAATCACTTAGGGAAATGAGACACAATAGAAAAGAAATAAATATGTACATTACTCTTGATCATACCACCCTTCTTAGATCAAAAGGTAAGTATCTTAGGTCTCCTTAATCACTAGATGAGTGAGGATGCCAAGCTTATTTCTTCTTGGATGGAATAATAGATGACTCTTGCCTTCTTTTTATTTATTGTCCTTGTACATCATTCAATGGTATCATCTCCCATAGGTGTCCAAAATAGAAAAGGTCCTTTTGAACCTTAAAGTAAGACTCATACTACTATCCTCCTAGCTGTTCATGACAAATTGGCATACTTAGACATGAGATAACTTGTTGTGAATCAATCTCTCTTTGAAGGATCCCATCATCCTTCTCAATGGTCACAATGTCTTTAAAATATTCAAAGGGGATTATATCATGACCATGTGGGAGTGATTATTCGTCATTCTCTTCTTGGAAGTTGATGGAGGCAGCTTCATGAATAGATGTAGAAACAAACTCTATATCACCTTCAAAAGGTCCAAGATCATCATAGATAGATCTATTATAAGATGGACATTCTTGAAGGTGATGTTATTCAACAAGTGCTTGTTTTCCTTCATCATGATATTATTTGTCTTGGAGATCAGCCCTCTCACCCTCTTTATATTCTTGAAACATTTGCAAGTAGAATTGCTACATGTCTTCCTCCTTAGAAATAACCTTTTACTTGTCATGGATTAGGGTAATTTTCATAAGAATTATAGGCTTTTTGAATCCTTTAGATTTATTGCATATGTCCTCAAACCTCTAACATAATTCATCCTTAGTGGACTGGTTTGAGTCATGAAATGGAAAAATAAGAGAGAATTCTCCCTCTTATTCTATGGGATTCAAAAGGAGCTCTTCTACCAGGACTCCCTTAGATTTTCCTTTATCATTGCAAGTAGATATCTCCTCATTATTAGTCGGTACCTTCTAATCCTTTATCCAATATAAAATTTGAACTTCATCCTCTTTCTTGGTGGTGTCAACATTAGGAATTTAAAAAATATGGAGTTTGGCCAAAGGGGATTCCCAAGTAGCAAGCCAATTCTCCACACTAGGAAGGCAACCTTGATCAATTTGAGGGGGTGTAAGGATGGATTCAATGTTCTCTTGAGGAGGGGTGGGAGGGAGTTGAGTGATTTTAGGATTTTCTCTCCTACCAACTTCTTCATTTAAACATGACTTTTTCTTTTCCCCATGAACTGCCATCACATCTTTCCATCTAGGGAAGGTGGGTTCAAGGATAGCTTCATGGGATTGAGAAGCTGATGAAGGAGTGAAAGATATGTCTTCAAAACTTGGATTTTCTTTAGGTTTGGTATCTTGATTTGGAAATGAAGGAGTAGGTTTAGAGATTTTATCTTTCATTTGCATGATGGACTGCCTCAAGGCTTGATTATCCAATTCCCACTCCCTTTCAAGATGAGCTTCAATGTTTAATCTCTTCCTTTCATAATCTTCCTCCAACAAGTGAGCTTGTTCAACCATGATGTATTCCTTCATTGGGATATTTTATTGGATGGATTTACAAGAAGGGAAACTTTGGGAAGTACATGAGGGGTTTGGGGTATTAGAAAACATGGTTAGACTATAATTTTGAAGAGGCAAGGATGACACACTTAAAGGTGAATATGGGGAGTTTTGAGGTGGCCAAGATGGGATTTGTTCATTAAATCCAAAATTTTCCTCTAGATCAAAGATCAAACCATAAAAATCAATTATTTCATAGGTAAGGTTGGGCTAATTATCCCCCTCTATGGGTATCCACTCCTTGATTTGTTCCAAGGCATTCCTCACACTCTCAATACAAACACTAGGTATGATTTCACTAGAACCATACCTAGTGTCAAGGTCTAGCATGTATTCTTTGTAACCAAGGAGAGTCATTTTGAAACTAATAATATAGGTGCTTGGAGGAGAGATAGGTGGGTTGGATGGATTATAAACTTTATAAGTCTGACTATTGGTAACATATTCTTGATGAGGATCATAATAAGGCTAGAGAAGAACTTTCTCATAATCAAAAGGAAAAGGTAAAGCTGGACAACTCCTCAACTTGTGTTAAAATAAGTTAAAACTCACCAATCTCTTTGAATCAATTCACAAAAAAGTATGGAACAAGAAAACAACTTCAATTGGTATACCTGGGCTACTTAACCAACATATATGTACGTGGAATCACGATTGATGTTTATTAGAATTGCCTCCAAAGGCTGATGTCTTGAAGAGAACACCCAAAATCCTTAAATAATGGACTCAATAGTCCCACTAGGCATGCCAAAAACTATTATCACTTTAATACACCCAATGATGAGATGGGATAAAATTCTTCTCATTGAGGTGGCATAATGGAGCCACCCCAGGGTTGTGGGTATCCCTCTTGTGGGGTGGATCTCTAGATTAGGGGCTAGCTCCCCTTGATGCACCATTTAAGCTCATGTTCCTAATGCTAAGAACTTTGGGAATGAAAAGGGTTATAAAAATAGAAATTAAACCTATTCTACTAGAGGTGATGTACCAAAAAAGGTTGCTCTACTCATACCTTTAACATACAATTGAAATTAAGGACAAATAACACATACACTTCATTCAACATCAATCTCTCCTCTCACATTAGTGTTTCAACATGAGGTCTTGGAGATGACATAGGATAGGAAGAAATAAAAAATAGGAATTATATGACACTCTATTGAGTAGCCTACTCACTTACACCTACATTCTCTTTAGACACTTCTTTTTGACCTACAAGAAGGAAATCATAATACACTAGGTACAATTGGAATTAACATGTGAAGGTAAAGGAAATTACACTTGCACAAGAATAATACCAAGAATTTAAGCTTAATTCAATACTGGAATGAGGTAAGACAATTTTATTTATTTACTCAAGGTAAAATTTTTGTAGGGACTCACCATACCCAGGCAAAAAGATCTAATATAATGCCACAAGGCCAGTATATATAGAAGAAATGGGAAGGTAGAGAGAAGGGAAGTCCAAGAGTCACTTGGACATGTGTCACTTGATCAAATTAGTTAAAAAATCATGAGATATAGGGATGGGGCAGGCTAATCCATGTCAATAGTTACAAATATCATCTAGAATCATTTAGGACCTACAAATAGTTAAGAAACTCATTTTCTATGCATACAAAAATTCCCCTTATGACTAGAAAAAAAAATTCACAAACTCTATACCTGATCATGTTTGATGATGAATATAAGTATGAAGAGTTACTAATAATCACTCACATGCATTGAGGATGTCCTTGACCCTTCCTATCATCTTTTGCATGCCTGGTGGGACTATTGGGTACATTCAAGTGACCATAATTTTTGGCATGTTCGGTGGGATTATTAGGTGACTTCAAGTGATAATACTTTTTAACATGCCTAATGGGACTATTGGGTGGATTCAAGTGACTAAAAATACCACCAATGCATAGGTATTAAAAAACTATGCACTTTCAAAAAAATAGCACCCAAAACAGAGCTACGGATTAAAAGTTATGACACTTACAAGTTCTTACTCCCACATATTCCTGGCCGCTTTCCAAAAATTCAAAACTAGTAAAAACTTAAATATATTTCTTCATTACCTTTCACCTAAAAATTGTTGCCCTCATGAACATCACATGGGGTTATAAACAACTGCTACTCAGGTTTTCCATGCTGCTTTAATTGCTTGAGGTTTTGACACTACTCTACTTATCTAAGGTTTCAACATTGCTTTACATGCTTTGGGTTTCAACAGTAATTTACTTACCCAGGGTTTTAACACTGAGTTACTTGTTCAAGGTTTCAACACTACTTTACTTGCTTGAGGTTATGAATAATTTCTACTTGGGTTTCTAAGCAACTTCAATTTGGGCTTTCAAATAACTACAACTTTAGGGTTTCAAATAACTGCTACTTCAAGCTTTCAATCCTGCTTTACTAAACAAGTAATTACCTTTCACAAATCTGAGTTGGTGTATAATAGTGTAAACTAGGTTTTTTGACCTGCTTTAATGGATAAGTAATTGACCTTCACATATGTGAGTTGGTCTACAACAATGTAAACTGAGTTTTTAGACCTGCTTTGCTAAGGAACATGAATTACAAGTAGTCAGGGGTCAAAAGTTCAATGAATTCTCCAAGCAAGTTTTTAGGGTTGTGAAGTTTGATTAATTCTAAGTCATTGAGGTTGAGAAGTCTGATTGATTAAATCACTAGATTTTTTGGTTTTGTAGGGTCTTCTACTCATTAGTACAGACGTCTAACTAGTACGAAGAAAACTTGATTTATGGAAAATCTATGAACTCTCTTTAAAATGTAAGAGAGACCTATTTTGGATCTTAAGAAACCCATAAAAAAATATTTAGGTGGATTTTTCATCAATGGCCTTTTGACGTGAGTTTAGAGACAAAGAAGAAGCATGCCTCTAGGGTCAAAAAAGTGGCCATAAATTCGTGAACTTTCTCAAAACTTTAAGAGAGACCCATTCGATATCTCAAAAAACCCATAAAAAATATGAAACTATATTTTTGATCTGAGACTGTTTGACATTAGATTCAAGGTAGAGAAGAATCATACCTCTAAGGTAAATATGTGGCCATACAAAAGAAAAAATAGCTATGAAAAATGTAGGGGATCATGCCAAAGGAGACAAATGCATGAGGCTATCAGGAAAGCTATGATACCATGTTAGAGTTTGCCAAGATCTCTAAATAGTGATCATGCAATAATGCCAAATTCTAATAGAGGTAGAATGAGAGCTCCAAAAGCATGAAAATTTCATAAAGGACATATAGGGTGAAATTAGGTCACTAAAAATATAAAACCTTAATTTATAATTAGAACTAACTTAAATGTAAATGACCCCTAATGTCTTAATTAACTAACCTAAGTAAGCTAAAAAGATGTGTAGGTAAAATCACTAGGTGGGAAAACACCTACACTTGTAATTATCTTCCTATAAAATGGTATAAATGGATTTGTGTGTGTGTGTGTGCGCGCACGCGCACGCACGTGCGCGTGCGTGTGTGCGTGTGTGCGTGTGTGCGTGTGTGCGTGTGTGCGTGTGTGTGTGTGTGTGTGTGTGTGTGTGTGTGTGTGTGTGTGTGTGTGTGTGTGTGTGTGTTTGTGTGTGTGTGTGTGTGAATCTAACCCTAAACCTTTCTAAAAGTTTTATAGATAGGGTCAGCTCACTTTGACCTTGTATCATTAATTGGTAAAATCAAGTTAGGTCATGGCTTGTGTCAACAAAGGCCGATCGACACCGATAATGTGAAAATATTAATTTGAATATAAGTTTGATCCAGGGTGATATTATTTGGTAAATGTCAAAAATGGGTTTTTGGATTAGGTAGGGGATAATTAAGACATTGAATTTATTTTAGGAGTGTGTAAGTGTGGTGTCAAAGCTTAGAGAAGTGTATAGGATAATTTTATGTAGATATAAAGTGGTGGTACAATAATCTTGTGAAGCACCAATGGTTTTCCAACCCCTTTCCCAGTACACCCTTGAAGGCATGCGCTAAGAGAGATTAAAAATTCACATGTTCCTATAGGAGAGAAAGTGTTAGTTATCAATAAACTTAATAAAAATATTGTGTATACATATGCCTTAATTCAATCTCATTATGTGTCACATGAGTGTAACATGGGATGGTACTTCAAGAAATAATATGACAACACATGAAAATGAGATAACAAAAAATTAAATATTAAAATTAATGTAAAAATTAAATTAAAGTAACTAAAATATTATATATTTAACTTACCTTTTTAGTGAATGATTGCATTCAAATATCCTATTATTGATCATTGAGGGTATAGTACCTAAATTTTTAGAAACCCCAGGTATACAAGAGTAATAATAGAAGCAATGAATTCATGTGTAAAATGGTTAAATTAGAAATGAATAACTCTTAAAACTAATTAAATTACTTTGAAAAATTGGCAAACTAGGTTTGTTAAGGTTTGGTTATAAATAAAAGATCAAGCATGTAAATGATAAAATGAGGACAAATGAAGGATAAATGATTTTATAACACACTAAATCACATTGTGAATATTTTAAAATATAAATGGAAAAAAAAAATGTAATTCATACTAAATCACATTGTGAATCATGTAAAACATGAATGACAAATGAAATATCAATACAATAAAAATTTAACAAGGATATGTAAGTAGGTGAACAATAACACCATATAAGATAAGAATGCCAAATAAAACATAAAGAAAAACATGGATGACTGAAAATGAAATGTTATTGAAGATGTAAAACAAGTATGTCAAATGAATATGAAGAAAGCATAAATAAATGAAAATGAAATGTAGGTCAAGATGTAAGACACACATGAAGAAGTCATACATAAATAGAAATATGTAAGAATGTCAAATGTCGTATGTAAAATAAGTGAAGTCCAAATAAAATAGAAGAACATGATAGATATATGTAAATCAAAATATATAAAGAATGAAAACTAAAACTTAATGGCTTCTCTAAAATAGAATGTAAGAAAACACAGCCGCCTAATGACTTGAATA
>JARHVA010004125.1:40000-67500 GCA_037957365.1 Torreya grandis
GAAGGATCAAATTTCATTGGATTAGAGGCTGGAAATTTATTCTTAAGTGCTTTTATAATCAAGGGAGGGAAGGTGGGTGGGGTTAAAATTGATTGAATTAGATGCTCCCTTTTGAGTTTAGTGGGGTTTATGAGAGATAATGTTATGACAAAATGATTTGCAAGGTTATATAGTAGTTGCTTGAGGTTATTCAATTTGAGTCCTAAGAAAGTATTTCCATTTTGCTTGGTCTAATGCTTATCCTAAAGTTTTGGGGGGAAATATCCTAACTTTGTATTGAAGATCATATTTAAGATCAGTGACAATTTTTTTTAAAAGAGTATCATCATTCATACTATGTATAAAGACTTTAATCATTTGATTAAAGTGTGATTGGATTCATTAGGAAGTTGCTTGGCATTGATGAAGTAACTAAGGTGATTTTCATCAAGGTCATTATGTTAGAATTCTTTCATGAGAGAATTGAATATATCATCTAGTTGTGAGATGGAATGTCTATAAATTTAGTTGTACCATTCAAGTGAATAACCAAAAATGGTTTTGGATATGAGTTTGGTGGTAGTAAAGGTGATAGTTTGGACCTATTACTTATATAGATTACCAAAAGAATTAATAAGGGTAGTAAGATCCTTAGTTTCATCATGTTTGATAGCTATAAAAATGTTTCCAATGTCAATGGATCCAATGAATGGAGATAGATGTCCATTTTGAATTTTTTGAAGAATTTTGTTATGCATGATTAGTTAAGGGATGATATTCCCATTGACATCTATAAGAGGAGAAGGGATAATTTTTTATTTTGTTGATTCATGATGAATTGGAGTGGTTGACTAGCCATTTTCAACATTTGAGATTGAATTTGCATCATTTGGGAATGGTTAGTGCTTTGTATTACATTCATTTATTGAATTATTTGAGCAATAATTTGAGTTGTGTCAATGGGAGGATTTTTATTGCTAGTGGTAGCAGGAGCATTCCCTATATTGGTAGTAGGGGATGAATTATTAGGTGTAAGAGTCCCTACATTGGTAGGAGGAGGAGGATTAGGATGAAGAACGTCAACTGTATTATATTGAGTAATAATTGGTTTTGGATTTGGAAGACATGAAGGAAGAAATTGAATAGTTTTAATTCAAAGTAATAAAATAAGTGAGGTTCTAATTTAAATCCTTAGTTATGCATTTTTATTGACTAATTGAAGGCTAAAAAGATGACATCATTATGAAATATGATTATATGGATAAACATAATAATAAAAAATTGAAATACCTATGTCTAAAATGTCAACTTTGTTATGTGGGGAAGCTAAGTAGAGTAACATGCAATAAACTAAATTGAACTAGTCAACTATGTTATGAGGGAAGGAATTCTATAAATGACTGAGTCAACTAGGTCAGCTATGTTCTAAGGATGGGGAAATTTTTTTCAATGTAATAAATTTTAGATGGCTAAAAAAATTAAATTGAGAACACAATAAAATAGATCAATGTGTTTTATTTAATTTTAGTGCATAACACAAACCTTGTACTAACATTTGATAGTACAAATTTTATAATACAAAATATAATTTGTAAATAGTAAATAATAAAACTAGATTGTAAATTATAATCTAATAATTAGATATTCTTGGATGTTTTAATTTATAACTTTTAGAAATAAATGTGGTAGGGAGTTTTCTATAAAAAAGAATTAGAAAGGAAATCTAAATCTAGTTTTAGGTAGTTTAGGATGAAAGGGATCTATATTGGTGATGGTAATGGATTGGTATTGGGGCCTACCCATTCACTTCATAATATTTTATAGATAAGGGTGTTGGGATCTTTACCAATATATAACATCAACCATGTGTTTATACTTAACCAAAAAACCAAGTTGGCTTCCCCCTTGTTGATTAAATCCATCTAGGTAGGCCTTGGAAAGAATAATGTTTATTTTTTTTTAGTGTTTATGTGATTTGGAAGTGCGTGAAAAAGAGAAAAATAGTGTGACTAAATTAGTAAATTAAAAACCACCTAATTAGATTATGTTTGTTACTCTAAGCATGCAAACAACTAAAATAAAAATTTAATTAATTAGTACCAAAATAGGTTAATTACATTGACTGTGAAGAGTATATTTTAAATTTTGGGGGACACTATATACAATCACTACATAGAAGAGTTGACAAGGTCACTACTATAATATAAAAGTAAGATCTGAAAGAACATAGTTGAATAGGTTAACTTTGTCATCCAGAGAGAACACATGCTACATAACTATGTTTATATACTCAACCCAGTTCAGTGTAGATTTGAAGTTTTATAGACTATAAACTATAAAAAAAAGACTGTAAAATAAAAATAGAAATGAAAGAGAAGTTAATAATGAATATTGGTAATTATGAATATGATTAGTTTCCAAATTTTATGTTATGTTCCTCAAATGTTTATTTTAATTGTTTCCTATTATTTCTTACTCTATTTTTTAACTTTTAGGAAAAAGGAGAGAAAAAATAGATGAGTGGTGTGTACCCAGTAAATATTATGCTCCTTGATGACCAAACAAAGTGAGATCTCCTTTTTTGTGAGGAAGGAATACTTAAAATTAGACCGCACTAAACCAACTTATTTGTTAGATGATTATGAAGGGTAGACTACCTAACAACACACTAGATCCAAGAAGTTAAAGCTCCCTTAGATGGTTGTCAATCCACTCCCCTAATGATAAAAATGTTCTGAAAATATAAATAAAAGATGATAAACTAATAAGAACATAAATTCTTATGCAAGAAAGTAAATAACGTATCTAATCAATAGAAGATGTAGTATGTCAGGACAATACCATGCACAAATGTATCAAGGTCAGGTTTAGAGAGTCTGGGTAGGGTTTGTAGATAGGTTATAAATAGAGATAGGGTATACTCAGGTGTGAAAAGGAAGGAAATAACAATATGTTATTTTATTTGATAGTGACCTTCAGTGGTCAAGCTAACCAACATCAATTTTCCTGACTGATGGTAGATAGATAACCGATAATGGTTGATGTAATCAGTGATGGTTGCAATAACTGATGATGGTTGTATTTATAAGGCCTATGATTAATGAAATGGAGTTGGGGGTGGAATGGTAAGTGGGAAGATGTCCAAATATGGGTTCTAAAAGTTAGGGTTCATGTGTAGGTGACTATATCAAGATCAAATGATATAATAAAACAAATAAATGCTAAAAATAAGAGGAATAATATCTATATGATGCAAAATAGAAGCCAATGATAAGTTGAACAAAATTGGATAGTATAATAGTACTCTTGCCTTAAAATGTATTTCAAACAAAGTTTTAGGATGCTTGGATGCCTTCAAAAAGAAAATAAGAGAGCTTGGATGCAAGTTTTTGGATCCCCAACTCTTACAAGAGCCTTGTATTTGTAGCACAAAGTTGTTAAGTAAAGAGAGAGGAAGTTGCTAAGTTGGTCTAGGATAAAGATGCCAATTCAAAGAGAAGGAAAGATGTAAAGTGTGAATTAGAAAGTTTACATTTTTCTCATGATTATCTTACTTACAACTAGATATTTTTGTGTTCTAGGTTTGGAGACCTGACCATCAATAATCAGGTTAACTGTCGATGATTAGGTTGATCATTGATGGTCACACTCCTAAGTTAAAAAGGGTTAGAATGGGTCCAAATTTGATATGTTTAAAATTTTTAACAAAATTTCTTAGGTATTTTAATCAATGTTAATGTATAAAAAGGTGATTCTAAGGGTGATTTAATTAGGTGCATAACTAACTAAGGTCGAAGACAAGTCCAAGGTGATGTGACATCAAAAACTAATGAGGGGAAATTTTTGAGTGTCTAAATTTTACTCCTTTTTGTTGTGTGGTTTTAGGTCGATAGTCCATAGAATAAAAATGAGTTGTTGACTAGCCAAGGTTTGGTTTCCCCGTGTATAAGAGGGTATTCCCCCTCAAACTAGGAGTCGATGAGGTAACACCAAAATTGGGGTAGGGTTTTGATAAAAAGGTAATACGGAGGATACGAGGTTCGTGATGAAAAATGTGTGGGCATTAGAAATGTAAATATTCACACAAAATGTGACTAAGTGCAAGAGTTGAACTATGTAAAGACTAAAGTTAAAAATGTTAGTAATAATACATTTGGGTTCTAAGATAAGTGATAAGGCAACTAGGCCCCACCATTGGGTGTAGTTGATTGGGTCACTCTTGTCAAGTGTCTTATAGAAGATCAGTGTTGCATAGGTATCGAAGGTAGGAATTATTCTTGATAAAAACATAAATGGTTGGGTCATGAATGAGGTAGTGTGTAATGCAAAAGTTTAACATGGTAAAATTAGTCAAGGTGGTCATCATGACCGAAGCAAGGTTGTTGCAAGGTATGTAAATAGGTTGGTTTAAAAAGGTACCAACATCAAGGTGGATGAAGTTAAATGGGTTGGGTATTTGGTTAGGTAGGGAGTGCTTGAGTTGATACCTAATACACTAGATAGGAGGATGCTACCTACATCATCCCATGGATAATAGATACAACATGGACTTCATGCCCAATGTAGTTCTTGCTTGGTTGGAGGGAGAAGGTTATTCTAAAAGAGGTGAAGGTGCCCCCATTTATATGTGATACAAGGTTTATTTTAGATAGAAAAAAGATGAGAAAAATGGATTAAAAAAAGCATAACCCAGTCTTTTGATAGTTAGGGTTAACTGATGATAATTAGGTAACCATCATCGGTTGGGGTTAAACATCGAGGTGTATGCAACCATAGATAATTAGGCAACCATTGATGGTTAGGTGAAAACATTAAAATCATGGTAAAAATGAAATGATTTATCATTTATCCACATTTGAAAACTTTTTGATTTGTGGTTTTGTCTAATCTGAGTGTTGTGTATGAAATTGTGTGTGAGTGTTGAAAAGTGCATCGAGATTTGTGGTTGTGAGTGATCAAGTGGGGTCAAGATAGATGCAAGATATGCTTGTGGTTAGGTGGATGGACATGGAATAAGATTTTAGCATCAATAAAAAATGAGGTAGGGTCCTCATGCTTTTCGTTGATGTGGATTATAATATGTAAAATAGGCTTTATAAAATGTAGATTGATGCATGTAAATGGTAGATTATTCTGGTAAGAGATGCCCTAGGGTTTGGATATCTTAGGTTTTTAGGTTTTAGGAGAGGATATGAGAATTTAGGTATAAGATTATAGTGGTAAGATGTATGTAGGTGCGTATAAGGAAGTTAAAAATGATGGGAAGGGATTTTTAGGGTAGATTAGTGTTTTGTAGAGGAAGTTAGGTGGTTAAAACTTGCCATTGGAGGTTATTAACAGTGGACTATTGGTTGTTGACCTAACTAGTGATGATCAATCCTAGGGGTGAAAAAAAATCCTAAGGAGACCATTAAGGGTTTGGGTATTTATCAATGGTATACAGAGAATAGGTATGATATATAGATTTATGGTTATATAGTTAGAATTGGATAGTCGTATAGAGTGAGAAGTGCCATTTCAGTGGGTAATGTGGATAATGTATAGTGTGTTTAAATATTTGGTTAGGAAGAGATGATGACTGATTAAGAGAAAAAGGGTGAGGTATGTGAAAAATATTGTTTATGTTTTAGGAAAGGTGACATTAGTGATTAATAGTTAGGATGCGAATAGGAGAGGGAGTGATTAGTCCATGGTATGATTGCGTTATAAGATTGAGAGTAGATTTAGCTATGAGATCGAGTTCTTAAGATCTTTATAGAGGTGTGAGATACAATATTGGTATAGGATTGGTGACACATGGAGGTAGTTAGTTTTAGGTCCATGTGTCACTATTGACACCATAGATATTTTGTGATGATAGTCACCCTCATTGAGAGATGGGACCTAATGACTAACACGTTCTGGTTATCGATAGGGGAGATGAGCATCCTTATAAAGGATGTGCATCAGATCATGTGCTTACCTATCTATAGAGACCCCATATACCACATAAAGATTGAGGAGATTAATGAGTGCATGGAGTACTTATGTGGTGATGGAAAAGTAGATGCATAGTTCATGCAAGTGGATTCAACATTAGGTCATTATACCAGTGAGCCCCATGAGATAGACACCTACAGATGATGATGAAAATGGTGGTAACTTATTATGATCTATCATATTTAGTTGGAGGGAGGTTTCCATGTGTTATATTGCAGGTAATTTTGGAGTTGGTACATGGGAGGATGATCTTTGGATGGGCCCAAGTGTTCTTAGTTCAAATCTATAGAGAGTTATGGGGCTTCAAAACACATCAACTTTATAGGATCAATGTAGGGTTTATACTTCATTGTTAGGCATACAAGCATATATGGGTGATGAGACCATTAGGCCTACCTTTAGATGGTTACTTGCCAATAAAATATAAAGTTAGGTTTTATCGATGGAGGAGGGATGGGTTGATGATAGGGGCTGGTGGTGGTGTGAGGAGTATTGATTAGTTTCAAGATTCCATAGAGGGTTTAGCTCTTGGAGACACAGTTTAGAGGCCATACACGATTTAGCCTATGTGGGTTGGATATAAGTGCCATACATAATCACTATAGAGTTGGAGATGGGTATATCTTATATGGGATGGTGAGATCAAGCGCATCCCATTTAGGAGGGTGTAGAGATAGTTTGGACTCATATAGGGTATTCCTCTAGATTTTGATTAATATAAGAGGAAGGATGCAAAGTTTTTACTACCAGAGCCATAGACATAGGAGGAGGAGTTAGATAATGAGGAACTTCCTGATAGGGTGAGAAATGATATGGGCATCACAGTGGATTATCCTACATGGTTTTAGGGTAGGTATGTGGTATACAATTTTGGTTGGGGTGATGGGGGTCAGAGACCCATGGATATAGATCTAGCATAGGGGCCTGCAGAAGGTGATCCATAGGATGCTATGGCATTAGCTACAACCTAGTCCCATATTATAACATTAAAAGGGTAGGTAGCCATAATGTAGGGCTAGATTATAGCTCTTCAAGGATAGGTGGGGGCTATGATGATGGATAAGGACCAGGCATGGGCATAAGTCATTACATTATAGGGATAGGTAGCTAGTCTATAAGGCCAAGTAGGTACATTACAGGGGTAGATTGGTGTGGGTATAGCATTAGTAGTAGTAGGAGGGCTAGTAGATTCCATGCCATTGGCACATTATTTAGCCTCTATATAAGATCTTTTATTATTATGAGGTGATGGTATTTTCTTAGTTTCACCATTCTATGAGATTTACTGAATATGGAGCTAGCATGGGTGGTGGGTCTATTCTTGGTAGCCCAAGTTAGTGGGCTATGAGAGTGGGTCAGACAAGGGTCCTAGGGGGACCATCACTAGGTATAATTACATATGGGGCTAGTGGTAGTGGTACTCTGGGTATAGGTATATGATGAGATTGGATACATATTTTTTTTGGTGATATGTAAATATGTATATTGATACTAGCATGTGCACCATCGATGCAAGATGTATAGGAGTGAGAGGGATATATACATGCATTGACATATTTTTGATGTATATGATTCATATGACTTATATGCGATGATTAAGACATTTTTATGGTGATTTTTATGTTTTTCTGAGATGCATTCATTCATGTTTTATTGTGTGATGATTTTATGGTTATTGTTGATTTGTGATTTAGATACTGTTAGATTTTATGTATGATGATTTCTTATGGACATATGATTATGATGTTTGATGTTCTTATCATAGGCATGTGATGATATATGGCTTGATGATGATGGGATTTGGATTATATGGGACAAATTCTAATGTGTGGTTAATGCTTATGATGTACATGTTTTGATAAATAATGTGCGAATGTGATGTAACTTTGTGAAAAAAATTGGTTGGTATGATGTGTTTATTTTGATTCTAAGATATTGTTCATTGTGAACTATATTCGGATTTAATATTGTTATGATGAATATAGATAGGATTTAATGTAATTGTAGGTAGTAACATCCTCATGAATAAATATAAGAGAGAGTAAGAAGAAGGCATGTTGGGTTCATTAGCCTGGACCCTATTAAACTCAGAGTGGATTGATCTTAATGAAAATAAACCTTTCATTTAGGCTTTACATTAGGAAATTTATAGTGAAAAGGTATCATTATAAACGTGATGTTGCCAAGTGAGCCCATAGTCCCTTGTTTTATAAAGGGTATATAGGGAAAGGGGGTGATAGGTAAATGAAGGGAAAAGGGATGATGTAGGAACCTAATGTGGATTTTATTACCCTTTTTATAGGTGACCTGAGAACTAGAATAGACAAGTCAATGTCTTAATAAGATGTAGACTGATTGATGTGGGAAGTCCACATATAGAATTTTTTATGAGAGAGTTGATTGCAACCCTTTTGTGGGATAAATTTATTTTAATGGGGGTCATTAATTTATTTCTCTTATGAAAAAAGTGAAGTTTATCAATGTGGGAAGCTTCAAGTGCTTTGATTGAGCTGATTGCAGCTTTATGAATAGATTATTTTTGAATTTTTGGCTTAGCCATCCTTTGAGGGAATGGTCTAAGTATGAATAAATGTTTGATAGCTATCCTTCGAGGGATGTGTCTATTTATTTTTCAATTTATTTGACAACCTTCCTTTAAGGGAGTGGTTTATCTTAAAAAATGGACCCAATAATATGTTATATCCCATAGGGAACATTTGAGTGTTTTCTTAGACATGGACCCATCTATCCAAGCTTAGAGGTTGACCTTATCTAGGTAAGATTTTTACCAAAAAAGGTGGTTGCTATGTAAGGAAAAGTGATTTTTTGGAAATAAAAGACCATGGGATTTCAAATAGTTAAAAACAAGAAGTATGCATGAGAACCATGCCTTGGGTAGAGCCGTGGTACCCATGTTTAAGATTGGGCTAAAACTATGATGGATAATCACATGGGTCTATTGTAATCAAATTTCCCTAAGAGGAATAGGCTAATAGGATAAGGGATGGGTGAATATCATAAAACTAAGGGGAAATATTAAGTTAGACCATAAATTTCTTTTAGATCTCTCTCAACAATGGAAAGGACACAAATATGAAGCATTGAGAGTTTTAAGTTCTGGTTTACCTTCAAGAGAGGATTTTTGACAAACGATAAGCTCTTGATCTAGACTTATGGCTGATGATATAAGGTCCAAGCCAATTGAAAGCAAACTTGCCTTTTTGGCTTTTATCCATATTTGTCAAATGTTGGTTTTATTTTAGAATGAGGTCTCCAATGTTAAATTCATGTTGTTTCAAAGGTTTGTTGTCAGCACAGGTGATACTCTCTTGGTAGATGTAAATATGATTAAGGGCAGCAAGGCAATGCTCATCGAGCAACTTAAGGTGTATGAGGCATTCTTGTTGATATTCATCTTTATAAATGATGTCTTATAAGGATATGCAAAGAGAAAGTATTTGAACTTCAAGAGGTAAATTGGCCTTTGTGCCAAAGACTAGGGGAAAAGGTGTAGCACCTGTGGAGGTTCAAATGCTGGTGAGATAGGCCCATAAAGTGAATGGGATATGAAAGTGCCAATCCTGGCTTGAAGCACTTACAAATTTGGCTAGCATCTTAATTAGGGTTTTATTAGAGGTTTTTGTCTATCCATTTGCCTATGGATGATAAGGCAAGGAATGGTTGGGCTTGATACCAAAAGTGTTGTAGAGGGATTGAACTTTCTTATTTTTGAAGGATTTTCATTATCAGTGATGATTTTATGAGGGACACCAAAATGACAAATGATGTGGTGATTGATGAAATCAGTAATTTTTTCAACTTTGATTGAGATAAGGGGAATGACTTCCACCCATTTAGTGAAATATTTGATTGTGGTGATGATGTATTGGTGTCATTGAAATGAATGAGGATTGATTTATCTAATGATATCAAGCCCCCACTATGAGAAGGACCAATAATCTTTGGATACCTAAAGTCCATGAATGGGCATGTGATGTGAGTTAGCATGTTTTTGGCACTTGACAAACTTTTTTACATAGTCACAAAAATCTTGATTGAGGGTAGGCCAATAATAACCTAGATGTAACATTCTTTTAGATACAATGAGGACACTAAAATGTCACCCACAAAATCTATCATGAGTTTCCTTGATGGGATGGGAAATATCATGACTACGTAGGCAATGGAGAAGAAGGTAATCAAATCCATGTTTGTATAGGATTCCACTTATTATGGTATAACAAGATGTACCCTAAACAAAGTCTTTCTGAGAATTCTTTTAGAGGTCAAATGGAATAAGGCCAAGGTTAAGGTAATTGGAAGTTTGATCATACCAGATGTTAGAAGGGGATGCCTCTACACTAAAAATAGTAGGAAGAGCTAACTTGATATACGAGGGCCTGATGAAAGGATGGTCAGTGAAAAATAGTTTGGTGTCAATAGGTTGAGAGGGGATTTGATATGCAAGGGAGGAAATTGTATCTACAAATTTATTAGTAGATCATGGTACTAAATGGATCTAGTAACATTCAAAAGATTTAAGAGATCATCAATGAGAAGTCTATACTTTTGTAAAACACCATTTTTACATTGATAAGAACCATTGACCTAGTTGATTATGAGTTAAAAATCACTGAAGATAGAGATGGTTTTGATTCCTAAAGTGAGAGTAGTTTGGAGACCAATGACTAAAGATTCATATTATGTTATATCATTCATGCATTCAAAATCAAGTAAAAAAGATAGTGGAAGAGGTTTAACATGAAGGGGTATGATAATTAATCCTACACCCCCACCCTAATGGCATATATAGACATCAAAAAACATGGTCATTTGGTAAGGGGTTTCTTTCTGATAAATTTTTATAATGGACTCATTTGGAAAGGTTAATGGAATGGGTTGGTTATCTGGGAGGGAGGATTCAACCAGTTGATCAATAATGACCTGCCCTTTAATGGATTTTTGGTAGAGAAACTCAAGATCAAATTTAGCCAAAAGCCTGAGCCACTTAGCCATTTGTTGATTTTGATATGGATTGGAGTGCATATACTTGAGTGGGTCTATGGTGGTGATAACATATGTTTTGTGATTGAGAAGGTAATGATGAAGTTTCGAGGTGATGAAAACAATAGTGAGGTAAAGCTTTTTAGGATGGGTATATCATGTCTCATACTCCAAGAGCATGTGACTAATATAATAGAGAAATTTCTCTTTATTTTTTTCATCTCGATGAGCTAGCATTTCACCTAAAGAGTGATCAGTGGCAGATATGCAAAGGTAGAAAAGTTGGTCTTCGCTAGGTGGGATAAGAATTAGTGTAGAAAGTAGGTAATCCTTGAGTGAGTTAAAGAATTAGTGAGAATCTTTGGTCCATCTAAAGGAGGTGTCTTTATTTAGGAGATGGTGAAAGGGTTGGCATCTATCTGATAATTAGGAGATGATGTGATAGATAGATTAGAGTTTTCCCTACATACTGTAAAGTTGTTTAAGGTTTGTTAAGGAGGAATTTCTAGGATGGATTTGACACTTAGTAGGATCAATTTAAATTCCATGAAGGGAAAGGATAAATCCAAGGAGTTTTTTAGAAATAAACCTAAAAATGCATTTCTTGGGATTGAGCTAGACGTGGGATTGGATTAATTGATAGAAAATGATAGAAATAACAACTAAATGGTCATCTCATGTTTGGATTTCTCAAGGAGATAATCCACATAATTCTATACAATCTTATGGATAATATCATGGAAGATATAGGTCATGGCTCATTGATAAGTCGCTCTTATATTTTTTAAACCAAAAGGCATGACTCAATAGTAGAAGGTTCCCCAAGGAGTAATGAACGTAGTTTTATGTTGATCTAAGGAGGTGATTAGAATTTGATTGTATCCTATAAATCCATCCATGAGGGATAAAATATCGTGGCCCGTAGTAAGGTCAACTAGTTGGTTGATGTTGGGTAAAGGAAAGTCATCTTTGGGGCATGCAAGGTTAATGTCAAAAAAATTTACATAAATGGAGTCCCCAAGTGGGTTTGGTAACAAAAAAAATATTAGAGACCCATTTTGGATAGTCATTGGGTTAAATGAAGTTGATGGATAGAAGATGTTGAAGTTCTTATTTGATGAGAAGAGTTATGCAAGGGTGAATTTTACAAAAATTTTACAATACCGACTTATCCTCAAGATGGGTAATGATGTTATGAAGAGAAATGAATGGGTTAATCTGAGGCATGCCCTGATAAGACCACATGAATGTGATGATATGGTATTGAAAGAAGGTGGGGTAATCTCATTTCTCATCTGAGTTTAAGGATCAACCAAGTTTAATGATATGACAATCTTCTTGGGTCCCCAATTTAATGTTGATAGTTGGTTCATTGAGAATGGTTTGGTTTTTAGGAGGGAGCGATTTATGGATAGAAGAATCCGCTACACCAAGATAGGTGAGGATGGAATCATCATCTTGACATTGAATTACATCAATGGTGGGTGAATTGTGGTCAATTATCTTGGGATGGATGAGTGGAAGGGTTTTGTTTTGGTCACCTTGTTAATAGATCAGTGGGCCTAGGCTAATGGTATTGATAAAAAAAATTGGATGGGATGGTATCAGAGTATTTGGAATGGGAAGATGAACTAGGTGAGGATGGAATTAATTCCATGGGGGTAGTAATAGGTTTCAGTTAGGTGGGCTTTTCTGGTGGTTTAAATTTGAGCCCAAAGAACTTACGAGGTTTTTGAGTTTTGATAACAGGCAATTCATGAGTTCCTTATTTGTAAAGGCCCATACCAAATCCTTTCCAATCACAATGATGAAGATAGGTTTTGGCAAATGTTGGATTACTTAGATAATAAAAGTTGGAAGTGAAAGGTGGAATGTATGGAGTGGGGATAGGAGTAAGAATTGGTTGATCAAGTCCCCCATAGAAAAAATTTAATCCATTGTTGAGAAGTCCAAAGGGGATGATGGTACCTATGTTGGGGTCATAAGAAGGGTCATTTTGAAGGCTCTCATATTCCTATAGAGTGTGAAAGGCATATAAAACTAAAAGTCAATATTCTCTAAGGGAGAGATGCAAGAAAGTTTATGATAGGGAATCCTCAATGGGGATTTGGAAAGAAGGGATAGATGCACTAGTTGAGCCTTCATAATTATTGATGATTGAGGTACTATAGGTTATGGTCGGTTGTGTAGTTGTATTAATGGGGTTGGTTGACTATGTGGGAGATGAATGTGGAAGGAGGCCATCATTAGGCCTATAGGTCATGTTACAAGATGTAAAAGGATTGGGATTAACCTTGATTGTTATTACATGTCCTTCATGATCAAATTTGATGCAATGGTGTAAAGTGGAGGGGATACAACTCATAGCTCAGATCCAAGGGCATCTAAATAGAACTTTATATTGGAACTCACCCTCTACAACATAATATAGATTGGGAATTATGTGAGGCCCCAAGTGTATTTTAAATAAAATGATCCTCAATGTAGTGGCTATTATGTCATTGAAGGAGTGAAGAACCACTGTGATTTTGGTCATGATGTTCTTTGGTAAACGTAGTTGATTAAAAACATAGGAGGATATTATGTTGATGCTATCTCCTCCATCAATCATCACCCTTTTGACACAGGTGTGATTAATGTATGTGATGACAAAGAGAGGAGGATCAGATTCCTTAGAGTGTGCTATAGGTATCTCAGAATCTTGGAAGGTAACAATGATTGAATGTTGGAAGGTTCTAATGAAATATGCTAGAGGTTAAGTGTCATCTAGTTGAACCTCTATGTATTATAGGGACTTTATCATCACTTGGTGGTGGTAGGGTGAGGTGTTGACCTAGCCATAAAGGCTCATCTTCACTAGTGCTTGGTGAAGTTATTTCAACATGGTTTGTTGAATGGATGCATAAGAGTTGGCAGGAGGGGCACTAAGGATGGAAACTTTGGATCTTGGTGATGGCATAGGCATTGGTGTTTGAGCTTGGTTAGAAGGATAAGAATCTAAAAGATATGTCCATGAAATGGACACATTGGATCTTTCTTTACCCCTTTGTTGAGCATGAGATCGGGTAATCATGTGGATGGTATGGACAACAAGCTCAATTGGACTAGGTGATTATTTTAGTTCCTTAGCTTTACCTATAAATGAGAGTGAGGAAGTAGGTGTAGGTTGGGATAGTGGTTGGATTAGTTGGGTTGGTAAGATAGGTGAAATTAGTTCATCTAATAATAGATCATCATCATCATATAAGCAATGAAAAAGAGCTTGGAGAGCTTTGCATTTATACATGTCATATCCTAGCATCTTATGGTATGCACAGGTTTGAGTATCATCAAACCAAGAGGGTTTGGTATTAAAGAGGTTGAATGACTTAATAGGTGAAAGTTTAATGGAGGATGTTTGTAATGGCCTCTATAAAATAATAGAGTAAGATTAATTCAGAGGTGTTTAAATGATTGTCAAGGAAATAAGAACCCTCTTAGGCTTGGTCTTGACCTTAGAGAGGGTAGGTGGTTCGGAAACTTTGGTAGATGGTTTGGTTTGGATTGGCTTAGTTGTGATTAGGTTATTGGTGGATGGTTTTGAAGTAGAGGATGAGGGGTTAATAATAGGTGGAAAAGTGGAGGGGGATAAAATATCTAAGAATGATGAAGTTGATAGCATGGGTGGTGGAGGGATAGGTATAGAAAAGGGCATTGGTTCAATTGAAGTAAAATAAGTGACTGGGATGGTGGATGGGTAGCATCCCAAAATAGATGGCAAATGAGAAGGAGATGGCATAGGTCGATGTTGAGGTTGAGGTTTAGGTATCTACACACTTGAGTCCATCTTGATTACTGGTTTTCAAGGTAGACTAGAGGGGGTTAGGTCCAATTTGATGGGTGGATGGGTGATGCTAGGTGTGGGAAGGATACCTAGATTCTTGGTTGGTTTGGCTAGAAAATTATGAGATGATCTAGGTAGAGGTGGGTGATATGGTTCTCTCATGTCTTGGGAGAAAGAAAGGTTTGATGATGGGGTGATAATAGGTTTGAGAATGGATGCCAATGAGGTTGAGGGTTCAACTCTATTTTGGTATGGGAGACCCAGATGGTGCCAAAAGGAGGATCGATGTAGGTTAGGTTATGAGACAAATTCTAGATTTTGCACTAACCAAGAAAAAGGCTTGTAAATGGGTTTGGTCACTTGATTAGTCATTTCAAATTTTATGCCCTTGGGTGAAGAAGATGGAATGGTTATTTCATCTTTACTTGAGTTAGAAGGTTTCAAAATGATGGTTGCTTGTGAGGTGATTAAGGAAGGAGATGTTTTTTTGATTGGTGGTGTATGTATTGTCCTAGATCCTTCCTTTGCTAGGCTATTGAAAGGAATAGAGGGGGATTCTACCATTTCATTTGGTGGGGTAGAAAAAGAGGTGGTTAATAAACAACTAATTTTATGAAAGTAGAAGTGAGCATGGGCATGGTTTGCTCAAGGAAAGATGTGGGAGCTATAGATCCTTCGATTTGGATCTCCAAAGGGATAAGAGGTGAAATTTCTCTTCCATAGGTAAGGTTGTTGAAGGAATGATAGAAATGTGCGGGTCATCCCCTATGGGCTCATTTATGATGATGTTTATCCTGGATGTAAATTTTTGGATCTGTAACTCTTCCAAGAGCCTTGTATTTGTAGCATAAAATGAAAAAATGTCCATGGGGTCCTATGCTAGTTTGTTTTTAGTTGTGAAAGTGGGAGACTCATGATGGGTTAGTGCACAAAGTTGGGGGACAAAAAGTGGCGTACTCGTGGACATGATTTTATTAAAATTTCATAAATCTAAACTTATGTATATAATTTGAGATATCTAAACTCCCAATTTGAAGATGGTGTAGGAACATGAAATATAAAATTTTGAGTCTAGTTTAAAAACAATTATTTGTTTTTTAAAATGGTTAAGTATATCAAGGTACAACATCTAAAATTTTAAGAGGAATTCATTTTTTTGTTTCAGAAAACATAGTAGATAGATGGTCGTGTAGTGCACCATTTTTTTTAGCAATGTTAAATATTATTTGAAACCTTTTGAGGGAACTTTAGCTAAGATATTATAGGTTTTTACCTTTTTTTTTAATGAATACTTTTTTTTATAAATTTTTTTAAGTAAATAGATCCTAAAAACTGAGAAAAAAATGGATAGTCGTTTGTGTGGCACACCTAACTACCTAAAAAAACTAAAATCAATTTTTTGGATGTGTGTATAATTAGGCCCATTTTTTCACCATATAAATTGTTTTTAGATTGGATGAATGAAAGATAAATTACATGAACATGTATATGCATGTATGTTTATGGCATGTAGTGGCATAAAAAAGGTATACATAGAAATCAAAATTATTTTAGACCTCAAATTAGTTTTAAAATTATAAAAATCATATTTTTGGAAAGAGTAGTGTGTGCTCATCATGATGGTATTATGTATTTGAATTCTTTACATTGAAATTCTTATTGTATTTGGTAATCTGAGTTGAATTTTGTTATTTTTTTATCATAATTCTCAAAACTCAACTGTACATTGATAGTACAAGCCTTTCGCTCAGGAATTCAATCCATTCCCAAGCCAAAAGGTGTAGGAATTTAATTCAAATTCAAATAGCGTGATCATGTTATTAACTATGTTATTAACCCTATCACTTTACTTAATAATGTGATCACATTAATAACACAATCATGTTAATAATGTGAACATGTTATATATTCTCAACACCATAGAACATGTGTCAGTTGCACATGAAAAAAACACTGGTCAGAAGGTTATATTAACTAATATAAATGTTAAGTATAAGTTTACATTTATATTATTACATTTATTCTAGTAAATATAATAAATTAGGGTCACTCATCATCTTATAGAGTTGGTCTCACAATTGCATGCCTTACAATGTGGAAAATAGTTTTTCAAAATCCAATCTAGTTAGACTTAGGCATTTTCAAGGTCTACGTATCAAACTTAAGGATTTCATTACATAAGTTTTACAATTGATATCAATTTTTGATAAACATATAGTTATTTTTTAGATTTTTGTGCCTTCTAAATTGATTCCTATCATTTATAGGAGTCCTAGGTTTATCAAAATTGAAGTTTGAAAACTAATCCCTTTGAATTTGATCCAAAGTGGTGTGATTGGGGCAGTGTATGTCATATTGATGATCTACACACATTAAATGACCACTTTGCATCTATTTCACTTATTCATCATCCCTCCCTCATCATTGATCACTTCTTACTCATACCTCATTACCCCTAATCACTCTCTCATCAATCATCATTGTACCTAATCACTCCCTCATTAAACATCACTATCCCTAGTCATCTCTAATCACTCCCTTATCATCCATAATCACTCCTCCATTGAACCTCACTATTCCTCATCATCCCTACTCACTCCCTCCCATCCTTCTTTCCCTAATCACTCTTTTCTCATCACTCATCATCCCTATTCACTCCCTTATCATCCCTAATCACTCCCTCATTAGCATTCATTATCTCTCATCATCTACAATCACTCAAGGTTATCATCCCTAATCACTCCATTGATTATCACCATTCCTCATCATCCTAAATCACTATTCCTCAACCTTCATAATCCCTAATCAATCTTTCTTCATATATCATCATCATCATTAATCACTCCTTCATTGACCCTCATCATTCCTCATCACTTCATCATTCACCCTCACCATCCGTAATCACTCCCTCATCATCGAACATAAGTATATACTCTAAAGGTATTTTTTATTCTTACTATATGTTGTTTAATCCATTATAATAGAAATTAAGTCTTTTATAGGACTTGTGTTGTCAATACCCGTTTGTGATAGTCAATTTTATTACTGAATTAATTGGATGATCTTCCAAATTTATGGTCAAGTAACATAAGTAATAACGTAAAATAGAGTCTATGTTTTAGTTTATCAAATTATATTTGTTGTGCAGCTCACTAGATGAAACTTTATTTAGTTCCACGTTTCGTAGTTTGGTCTAAAAGATAAAATTTAAACACAAATATTTTGTATAATTTTCTAATTCTAAGAAGATTTGAATTAGATGCAAAGTTATTTAGTGTTTCCCATTCCTATATGACTTGAATCTTGGTCAGGTTCACACATGCACTCCTTGTGTGTGTAGTGTGTCCCAAATATTTTATCTCTTACATGAAAAATGAACATTTATTCATGTTATCATAAAAACATGTTTCTTCAAAATGGGAAACACTATTTTAGTATGGCGTATATGTTCATCCCATGTTTTTTAAAGATTAAGATGTCATCAAGGTAGATTTTTAAAATGACATAGGTAAAGGTCGTAAGGATGTCATTCAACATATTTAAAGGAATGAATTCATTACATGAGTTAACATAAAAGGTATAACCAACTAGTCAATCAATCCTTCCTTTATTTTTAATACTATATTCTAAATGTCCAAAGGTTTAACATGAATATGACTATACCCAAACTTAAGATCAATTTAGGAAAAGACTTCTACACCATGGATATGGAGAAAAATGCCTTAATATTTAAATGAGGATAATAATTCTTCACTTTAATCTTGTTAATATTTTTTAATTGATTCACAACTTTGGCACAAACATAATTGGGCATCTACAAGGCAATGATTTGGGCATGATGTGTCAATTATCCATGATTTCATGGATCTACCACTTGATATTTTCATTCTCTAGAAATGATATGTTGTATAAATAGGTTTGAGGTATAAGTAGTTAAGGGATTATATCAATAGTATGTTTAGTGTACATTATGTAAGAACTTATTTATGTGATTTAAATATACCCTTGTATTGATCTAGTTTATGGTTTAATTATTTTGTCTTTTTTATTGTTAGATAAACCAAACTATGATATGGTGACATAAGGATGTTATTAAATTTACTTCTTACCATCAAAAGTATAATTCTTATTAGAACTCAAAATATTCTTGCACTCCCTAGAACTAATGAGTGAAAGCTTGTGAATTAAACTATGATATATGGTATTTCAGATTGTGATCATCTATCACAACATTTCAAGGATTTACTTCATAGACTACATTTCAATGGTAAATATATGGTTAACCACATGTAAAATATCAAACACCTATAAGGGTGAGATTTCATAAAGGACTGCACCTTTAAAAAATTTTATTTTATACACCAAGTGACATTACTAGGTGATCCATTTCTCAATCCCTACACTAGACCATATACTAGTATATGGTTATGGATAACGTACAAATTTCAAGTTCAATTTTTGAAAATATGTATTAGGAGAAATTAAATTCTTTTGACTTCCATTAGAAATGATGAAGTGTATTGGCTCACCATTGATCTATATTTGTTAATGAAACAATAATTTTAAATAATATAATTTCTTGTTAGGGGAAGTAAAGATATTTTTAGTACTAACCATATCATTGGGTTCCTAATCTATTATCTACTTACCTTTTTATAGTGCTAGACAAATTATACCCACTTCTCAAGATGTGCAAGTAGAGAACTCATAGTATGACACTCTTCATTGGATTAAATATTGAATTTATGAATTAAGCACCACTTTCCAATCTTGGACTATTTTTTATAATATTTGAAAATTATTTTCTACTCTTTGGTATGATATATAAATAAATAGACATACAAATAGAAGGACTTCAATGTAATTATGCGGATCATAAAATGTCTTCATATGGAAAGTAATTGATTGGTTTTAGGAAATCACATAGCTTGGTGATCCTCATGTATTTATGACCCATTTTTGGTGCTATGGTGGTTTTACTTGATTCTATTTTTCTGGCAGATTTTCAATTGTGAATTACATCATTTATAATAGGCCCTTATTTTTTCATAGGTTTTTAATATTTATATTTCAAATTTGCCTCCACATCATTTTGATCACTATGTCTTATATTTTATGTTATAAATCAACTATCTGCTTACAGCTCCTAAATTTGTTAAACCCCAACAAAATACCACCATCAAAGTATTAGATGGAGTGGTTAAGGATTAGGAGGGATGATGAAGAATTGAAAATAGAACATGAGGGAGTCAATAGGGATGATTAGGGATGGTGAGGGTCAATGAAGGAGTGATTAAGGAGGATGAGGGAGTGATTGGGGATGATGAGGGATGGTGAAGATTAATGAGGGAGTGATTAAAGGTGATGAGGGATGAGGACTAAGTGATTAGAGGTAATGAGGTATGATGAAGCTATGATTAGAGATGATGAGGGATGGTGGTGGTCAATGAGGGAGTGATTAGGGATGATGACAGAGTGATTACAAATGATAAGAAATGGTGAGGATCAATAAAGGAATGATTAGTGATGATAACGTATGAGGAGGGAGTGATTACAGATGGTGAGAGCCAATGAGGGATGGCGAGATCTAATAAGGGAGTGATTAGGGATGATTAGGGAGTGATTAAAGATGGTGAGGGATGGTGAGGGTCAACGAGGGAGTGATGGGGAATGATGAGGGATGAAGAGTGAATGATTAAGGATGATAAGGGATAGTTAGGGTCAATGAGTGAGTAATCAAGGATGATAAGGGAGTGATTAAAGATGACTGGGGATAGGGAGGGTAAATGAGGGAGTGATTAGGGATAATGAAGAATGATTAGAGAGTGATTAGAGGTGATGAGGCATAAGTATGAAGTGATTAGGGGTGAGGGAAGGATGATGAAGAAGTTAAATTAACACAAAGTGGTTGTTTGATGTGTGCAAGTTATCAATGTGATCTATACTACCCCAATCACACCTCTTTGCATCAATTTCAATGTGAGTGGTTTGAAAGCTTTAATTTTGACAAACCTAAGACTCTTAGAAATGCTAGGAATCAATCTAAAAGGCACAAAAAACTAAAAAATCACTATATATTTAATAAAAATGGACATCAATTACAAAAAATATGTCCTAAAATCCTTAGGTTTAATACTTAGACCCTGAAAATGACTAAGTACTGACTAGTTTGATTTTTGAAAAACTATTTTCCACATTGTAAGGCATGCATCTATGAGACCAAATCTATCATATGCTAAGTGGCCCTAATTTATTATATTTATTAAAATAAATATAAAGTATAAGAAACTAAATGTATTAATATAAATGAAAACCTATAAAGTAGTAAATATAAGCTGTTAGCCAATGTTGACTTCATGCGCAACTCACACATGCTTTTATGTGGAGAATAATAGGAACACAATCACATTATCAATAACATGGTTGCATTACCTATTAACCAACATTTGTTTCATCTATATGTTTGTTGATTTAATGTGAAAAATAATATTAATGTGATCACGTTATTATTTTTCCAATAATGTGATCACATTATTGTTTTCACAATAACACAATCATGTTATGGCTCAGTAATTATCAAGCTATAATTTAAATAACACGATCATGTTAACTAAATAACGTGATTCCATTATTTATTAACATGATCATGTTACCTAAAATATCCATGAAATTGTCCCCTAGCTCTATGCACTTACCCCAATTTCCATCCAAGATAAAACCTGAAAGAGTGCACAAGGCCTCCATCCCAATTCCTCAAAATTAGATAGAAGATGAGGGACCCACCATAGAAGTAGGATGGTGTGGGGTTCATTATAGAAGAAAGATTTTTATGTGTGTTATTTTAAATATAAAAATAAGTTGTGAAGTCCACCATAAAAATCGGATGTTTGTGTGTGTTTTATAAAATTAAATAAAGGGTATGGGGCCCATCATAAAATTAGGATGTCTATGTGGCTTATATAAAAGTGTGATTCACATGTACTGAATATGAACTATATGAATTGAATTACTAAAGATGTATCCCTTATTAAAAAAATAGGAAATTAAAATTACAACATCAAATAAAATGCTAAAAACATAGAACCTAACGATTAGCTCTAACAACATGCCTCATCAAAAATTTGTTGATCATAATTCACAAAAATAACAAAACAAAATTACGAACCTTAAGTATTATGTGTTGTAACTTTTGAATTGATTTTTATTCATCTACTCCACATTGGCATGCACAAAAATGGCATGCAACTATCCATGCATTTTAGCAAGATGGATGATGATGGAATGCTTGAATATTTATCAATGATCTAATGTATTGAACTATCTGGAAGGGGAGTAATGTGAGGGCCTGTCTATGTATGGGGCTTGACCTCTAATCCTTATGGACTAAATTGCATCACTACACCCATATATATATAGGATAGAGAGCTTAATCCACTTGGATACACTAAGGTATGGCATCCCATCACTGTCTAGATGACCAGATTGGTTAAGATAACTTTCCATATAGCTATTAGGTTGGGCATGTGTCATCATTCTAATCAATTCATTAGGCTAGAGAGAATGGTGAGAGAGATACATTCATCACTACTTCACCACTATATAGGTTATATGACTCATATGGATGGTAGAGCATTACCATCACTCACTAAAGTATCATAAGACTCGTCATCACCATCGCCTAATGGATGGGCAAGTCAATTAGGACCAGACTATGGATCACACTATAATCAATATCAATAGGGCATCACTAACCTCTATAATAGTCTAGATGAGTGCTCAATCAGGTTATGCCTATAGGAAATAAAGTACTAATGGGTAGGTGGATGGCCATAGAAGAATTCCTTAATTCACCATGCATATGTGCCATTCTTAGTGGGGTCCATCTCAATTAATCCATATCACATATCTCTCGTGACTAAGCATTAATAAGATGAAGTTACCATCTCTTGATTGGGTGAGTGAGGATTAGCCTTTCCTAGTAGTTGGCCAACCAAAACCCCTATGCCCACCCCCACCAATTGGATGAATATGAGGATAGGGATGGAATAAGCACCGGATGAATGAAATGAGCCCTGTCATTTTATTGAGATTAATAGTAATATCTAGCTATGATTGTTGTGTTGATTTCTATAATAGAAATAAAGTATGCCTATTCCTTCCTCACTCATTCTGTAATGAGTATTCAACTCCAAATCATTGATCGAGAACTATTGATTAGAGGTAATGGCATGTGCCGAACGAAACAAACCAACTATTCCATCAGTCCCTTTAAGTAATATGATGTGATTACTACTGCTAAAGTGGGATATCCCTGATTCTTGTTCATGTTACTTGGCTCACTGCTAATCTAGCCTATATATAGAGTATAGTATGTTCATTTATGAACAATTAAACTAAGTCGACACCTCACCCTCATACATACTTAGGTCGATTGAGAGCTTGAGGGTGTAAAAAAGAGTATAACATCAACAATCTTGTGGTGTTATATCTCATGTAGTGGTTTATTATTGGTACCCCATCCAACCCCCGCCCCCCCCGCTATGGGTAATGAACACATATACTAGAAAGGGTCACTCATGTAACGTACACATGAAATAAACGAGTGATGCAAATGCATGGATAGAAGACTATATATATATATATATATATATATATAAATATAAACGAGTGATTCAAACATCCACGGGAACATAAACGCGGAATGTAGTAAGCGGATAGGTGTAAACATTTTTGTGGTAGCCACCAACGGATAATCTTCAAGTGAAAAGGGAGATGTTGACTGTAATACGTCCGGAAAAGCCCACAGAGAGATATTCACTATTATTGAGCAATATTGACCCAAAAAAGGTGAGATTTATCCTAGAATATGTGCATTTCATTTCTGGTTATCAGGAAATAGCATTTGATGCTATACAATATGCGCACATAGAGGCGCTGAGTATGATTCTAGTTCCTTACGACTTCGTGTGCGGGAGGCTCAGTTTTAGTTCAGAGTTTCGACGGTTTGAGATCGACTGTAACGCCGCAGGAGCGCCCTATGCCGTTTATCGAGCGAACTGACTTTGGAAGAGCTCGGAAATCTCAGCTATCCAAATCCTGCCTTCTCCCAGCTTTGTCTGCTGCCTGGATCTACTAATCAGTTGTTAGAAGATGAGCCCCTCGTATCGTTTGAAGTTATGCAACAGTGCATTATTTTTTATTTGTTTTTTAATCTGTGAATAAAGTTTATATATTATCAGACTACATAATCTATAACAGTTAGCTGCTTCTCTAAAAAAACTTGTCTTTTAAATTGTTATATCTTATATTGTTTAGGATGTTTCCCCATTGTGTAAAAAAAGAATACCAATGCATGGATGTAGTGCAGGTTATTCGATTCAGATGTGGTGGCTTCTCTGTGGGAACTGCTGCAAATCACTGTTTTATGGATGGGTTTGCACTTCAGGAACTTGGAAAAAACTTCAGCCACTTGGTCAGAAAGGGAGATGTGGCATTCCTACCGGTCACAGATCGTACCTGCTTGAAGGCTCGTTTTCCTCTCCAAATCAAGTATCAGCATAAGAGTACCTCAACCATTCTGAATCTGACATGTATTCCTCACCCTTTATGCAAAGAAACATGGATCTCTGGCGCAATAAAGTGGCCCTGCATAATCCTTCAGAGAAGCATGTTTTTAAGCTATTTTCGCTATCAGGAAGAATGCTTAGTCTTCTCAGGATAAAGGCTAAGGAAGGGGGAGTTACGCATTGCACAAGTTTTACGGCAGCACTGGCACACCTGTGGCGTGCAAGAACTGCTTCAATGCCGAACATGAGTACCTGTGATATGTCCGCTGTTCAGTTTGCAGTCGACATAAGGTCCAATATTTCTAATATTTTGCTTTCCGAATTAACAAATATACTAAGATTTTCTATCGAGTCATTTACGATCATAACCAGTGATGCATTATCGCAAAACTGTTTATCAAAAGGCCTACTTATCACTTAATAGACTGTGAAAGCATAAAATCTCTTGTTTAATATTTGTTTATCAGGTCAAAGTTGAGATCCTCTCTTCCAGGGGAGTATGCAGGAAATGCAACATTGACAGCCCATGCAAAGCCGTCTGCCAAAGAACTAGAAAATCAGCCTTTCTCGGAGATTGTGAAAAAATTGGATGAAGGAGCCAACAGATTGAACGATGACTACTTGAGGTCCAGAATAGACTGGCTAGAGTTACATGACGGAGTGATAAGCTTAGAAAACGGGTTCCTCTTATCGTCGTGGTTGCATATGGGATATGCAGACGTGGAATTTGGAGGAGGAATTAAGTCGGTGTATGCAGGGCCTGTGGTGGCTGGCAGAGTGGATATTGTCATATTCATGGCCGATCCAGAGGATGGCGGCGGCATAAATGTCTTTATTGGTTTAGAACCTGCTCACATGGCCAGATTTGAACTTCGTATTCAGAATGTGGATTCCGATGCTACTATGAGGTCTAACATGTACAAGTTTTCTTCGTTGAAAACCTTCGTAGCTGATAAGTTTGATGATCCTATGCCTTTTGCTTATTGTTTCTTTTTCTGAGTTTTTGGATCTGGTTTATGATCGATAACCGTCGAGTCTATTATTTTAAGCAGTGCTGAATAGTAGTTAGGGAAAGGATACATGCGAGTATATCTTGATTTAAAGGTTTAATGAGTGGATACTAATAAGTATATCATTGTTTTAGCGAAAAGTTCAATTAATATGATTATTTTGTTATTAATGTATTTTTTAAATGAATTGTATTTTAATTTCTGTAATAATTTATATGATAAATTGTGGTTGGTTTTTATATAATATTAATCAATATAAGTTAAATAAATATAATTATTATTTTTTTAAAAAAATTAGGCAGTTTTATTTTTCATTTAAACAAATTAAAAGTTTATGTTACCTTTTACCATTAAATTATAATTCTAAATTAAATGCTAAACATAATGTGGTAGTTGACAATTAAGAAGAAAAAACTTGTTACTATTTCAAGCATCTTCTTAAACCAACCAATATTAAATGTCTTAAAAGGAGAGCTACGGTTTGTTATCACTTTGGGTTTTGTTAAAAAAAAAAATTATGATAAAGATTGATAACATGTTTTGAAATGTTTCTTGAAATGTTATCAAAGAGGTGAGGTAAGATTACATGGTAGCTTTGAGGTGTATTAAACCCATTCTTAAAATAGTAGTGGTAAAGAATGGAAAATTTTAAATAAATTAAACAATACTAAATATATTATGGTGGTTAAAAATTACAATGCTAAGGAAATAATTATCTTAAATTAAAAGGACTATGATGCCAAAATTATTAAAAAATTTACATAATAGTTAGAGTTATATAAAACTTGATTATAATCCCATTTTATTGATGTCTAAGAGAGTTTCCAAGTTGACTAAATCCTCTTGTTTAGATTAGAGTGTTAATAAGATGTAGATCTCTAAAAAAGAAATCACTTCTATAATTTATGACACTCCTAAAATTCATAAGAGACCCCTTTAAAGCTAATTGTGGACATCTCTAAGTCCCCCACTTAAAAATTAACTCGATTATCTGAAAGTATGTTAAAACCAATTGCATGTAAGAGTTTATATTAGACCTAAAGGTTATCTATTTACTTCACTTTCCTTTAACCAAGTATTACTCTTTGTTATTTCATCCAATCGAAGTGTATTTAATTTTATGTTGAGAAAAATGTGAATGTTTTCTTTGGGTAAGTTGGAAGGTGTTTAATTTATATTATAAAATAATAATATTTTCTACACCTAATTGGCCTAAACATTTGCATGTTATTACCATTTTTGATTAAATCGAGGCACTAGTGTGATTATAGTGGTCCCAGTTTTGTAGGTAGTAATTACGATAGGACGGGAAGGCCACTTATGTGACATGCCATGATGATTTGACAATTAGAGACTGAAGTATGTTGGTATTCCCATCTTTTCGGCAATAGGTTTTATTTCCTCTATTATAAATGTCCTTGACATTCATCTCATTTTTTTTCTTCTACTTTAGTAGGTTTTTTTAACATTTTTTTATGCAAGACCTACTCATTTTTTGAAATTGGCAATTTGTAATGGGACAACCCAATTTTTCTAGATTCACGAGGTAAATCTCCTTAATTTTTTGGGTAATTTATATGTTCCTAGATCTTATTTATTTTTTATCTATTTCATTTTATTATGACTTTGTTGTGTCTGATAAACTAAGGCATTAGATTTGTAGTTTTTGCAATAACTATTTTCTTAGATCCTGGCTTGTTTCTTCTTATGGAATCCTTTAAGCCGTTTAAAATAATTTTATCTTTTAATCCATTTAGATGAATTTTGCACTTTCTTGGGTTCTTGATTTTTAATTTATAAATGTTTTTATATTCTCTTTTGGGTTAGGATTAGGTAATTAAAATGCACAAGAGAATATAGATTAGACATAAGGATGTTTACAATACATATAGGAAATGTAACTTAGAGTGTTTTGGGTCTAAAACGATAGCATTATATAGAATATTTCCCCTAATCTTTTTTAAGAATATAGCTAATGAAAATTTCATTAAAGCCAACCATATGATATCTAAATAAGTAATGTTTGCATGAAGAATATAAAAAATAAATTGTGGAAGGACAAGAAACTAGCAAAATGCAATATCAATTTTCAAATTGTAAAAGAAATTAACCATTTTTAAAGACTTTAACAAATTTATT